>JASVEL010005928.1:0-103001 GCA_032618575.1 Nicotiana noctiflora
AGAAGCGCATGTCCTAACTATCTGTGAAAGGACAGAGCAGAAATTCAATCAGTATTTGAGGAACAAATCGCACGACACAAAGGAACAAATGAGAGACTCTTTCCTAACTCAACAGACTCTGGAGGATAAGTACAAACGTCTCCGTACCTACCCCTCAAACTCTACTAAGCTTGTTCCTGAGTGGTGAGACCTATGTAACCTAGAACTTTGATACCAACTTGTCACGACCCGGATTTTCCCCCGTCATCAGGATCGTGATGGCGCCTACTCGTGATAGCTAGGCAAGCCAATTCATTCAACATTATCCTATTCATATCATCATTTTTATACTCATACTTAATAACAAGAAATAATTACTTAATTTAATAATTGCGAAAGTCTTTCTAAATAGAGATGAACGATAATAAGGTAAAACACTGATAAAATTCTCTACCCAAGATGTGGAGTCACCAACTCACGAACTACTAAAAAATACTACATATAATGGTCTGAAAGAAAATATTAAATATCTGTCTGTCTCGGAATAATGAGACCACAGCAAATAACATAAGTAAATAGAAGAGACGCCGGGCCTGCGGTCGCTTGCAAGCTACCTCGGTCTCGTAAGCACATAAATCCCACAAATACTCTACCGCTGCTGTTGCTCTTGCTCGAAACCTGGACCTGTGCAAAAACGCACCGAAGCGCAGTATCAGCACAATCTGACCCCATGTGCTGGTAAGTGCCTGGCCTATCCCGGCGAAGTAGTGACAAGCCTAGGACCAGACACTCACGTAAACCTGTGCAGTTCTATATATGTACATACCACACATTAACAGGATTATCAAGTAACAAAATTAACAAAGAAGTATCATACTTGGGGGAAACACAATCAGCAACATATATTAAATCATTAAAGAAAATCGGAGTATAATAAAACAGCTATCATCAAACAAGAAAATATCAAATAGTTACACGGCATGATCCTTCGTGCATGGTTCATATAACAACAACACAGAATGTTCCTTCGTGCATAATCAATATCACAAGGCACGACATGATCCTCCGTGCATAATCAATAGGAAGGCACGACATTACCCTTCATGTATAATCAATAAAATAAGGCACGGTATGATCCTTCGTGCATAATCAGTAAAACAAGGCACGACATTACCCTTCGTGCATAATCAATAAAACAAGGCGCGGCATCACCCTTCGTGCATTATCACTCTTCCTCACCCAAATAACAACACAGTTAAGGGCAATAGTATGAAAACAATTAACATGAACCGTCCCGGCAAGGGACACAATAATCATCAAAGTAAAGTCATGGCAAGGGAAACAATAATCAACTTCACAACCCGGCAAGGGTTCAAGATTATGTCTTAAAAACATCCCACAATATATGTGAACAAACGACTCACGGTCATGCTAGACGCCAGTGTATGGATGCTCGTCACCACAGCCCATACAACGCACTCGATCACATAGCAATTAGCACATTAATCCTATTCCTTCAAGCTAGGATAGATCAAACACTTACCTCTAAGCCTTGAAGTCCAAATTATCCTTCAACTATAGCTTTACCTCGAATTTAAGCCTTTAACTTTCTCGAATCTAGTCACAATTAGTTCACTTACTTTAATATATACTATATAAATTGGTTTGGATGCTTAAAAATGGTTTTCTCAAAGTTTAGCCCAAAATTTCCCAAACGCCCCTGGTCCCACGTAGTCGGAACTCGGTGTTCGGACCAAAATTCGATTACGGATTACCTCATGAGTTTAATTATATGATTTGTTTCGAAATCGGACCTCAATCGAGGTCCAATTCCCCAATTCATGAAAAACCTAGGTTCTACCCAAAAAACAAGAATTTCTACCATGAAAACCTTTGATTTCTCTTGAAAACATGTTTAATGATGTTAGGAATTGAAAGAATTAAGTAAAGAGTGACTTACAAGTGTTTTGGAGTGATTTTGCTCTTGGAGAATCGTGTATTGTGTGTTGGGTTTTAAAAGAATGAAGAAAAGAGGTGTAAAATTCGTTTAAGTATCAGATTGCAAAAGCTGCGGTTATGGGAATTGCGAACCATTGTTTGCAATTGCGAACATGGCAGGTTTTGGACTGTTGCCCTCGCATTTGCGAGAGAAAGCTCGCATTTGCGAACTAGGCTGATTACTGGGACCTTCGCATTTACGACATTTTAGTCGCATTTGCGAACATGGGTTGTTCACTGAAGGCCTCGCATTTGTGAGGTATAATTCGCATTTGCGAACCCATCCACTCCCTTGCCATCTTCCCATTTGCGAACCAAGGCTAATCTGAGTCTTCTCGCAATTGCGAGTAATTCTTCGCATATGCGAAGATACTAGCTGGGTGAAAATACCAGCTGTGTTATTTTTCAAAAACTTCCTCAACGGCCTATCAAATCTTTACCCGAGCCCTCGGGCTCCAAACCAAACATGCACACAACTTCAAAAACATATTACAAACTTGCTCGTGCGATCAAATCGCCAATATAACATCGTTTTCATCAAATCAAGCCTCAAGTTCATGATTATCTTCCTTTAACTTCATAAACTTTCAAATTTGGAACTCAAGGTTCAAAACACATCAAACGACATCCAAATGTCGTCAAACTTTGCAGAAAGCACTCATATAATATTTAAGACTTGTACCGGGTGTCGGAACCAAAATACGAGCCCGATACCATGGTCGTTTAATCCAGTTTCATTTAATAATTTCAGCGAAAACAATTTAACAGAAAAATTCATATCTTGGGCTCTAGGCCTCACAATTCGACTCCGGACGCATGTCCGAGTCCCATATTTACCTACGAACCTTCAGGGACCATCCGATCTCGGTTCTGGGTTCGTTTACCAAAAATGTTGACCGAAGTCAACTATATCAATATTAATATCAATTTTCATCAAATTTTTCATAGAATTCACATATTCTAGCACAAAATCTTTCCGGCTACATGCCCGGATTATGAACGTAAATCGAGGCAACATAAAATGAGGTTTTCAAGGCCTCGAAAGCGCGGAACAAGTGAGGAAAATAGGTGATGATCCTTTGGGTCGTCACACATATTCATACACATCATAAGATAATAAGTATGACTAATACCTTTTTTATCTTTAGGAGCTAATGGTATTTATATGACTACAATCATATTAGTCAAATGGACTTTTGTGGTTAATTACATGCATCATTTAGTACACATATTGGATTAAGTTGGGATATGACTACAATCGTATTATACTTTGTGATCTAAGATATTCTTTAATGTAATAAATTATGACTAAATATTTTTCATATAAACGATTGTAGTCATAATATTACACAGAAATTTCCACATTTAGTATACATGTGGTAGTCTCGTAAACGCAAATCGTATTTATAAAGTGGACTTATGTGGTTAATTACATATATCATTTAGTATACTTCAAATATTTGTAGGTCCCTATGACTACAATCGTATTCACGGTCAATTACTAATCACAATAGTAATTGACCGTGATTGCGTACAATATGTAATACTATTCATAGACCTTCCTATGAATAGTCAAACGTTTAAATATGCGGTTTAGTTACTTATGTTATAAAATCCGTAATTCTTTTGGCCTAATCCCCTTTGCATCAACATTTATAGGTTTGACACGTGGATCTCTGAAATTATGTACAGTCCACTCCTTTTTTATGTGACCTGTTAATTATGGCTTTTAGCTATTTCTTAAAATATTAGGTAATTTTATGAACAAATATGGACTATAACGTGCATAGGGTATTGCTATATAAAAATTCTATATATAATCTTAGAATATATTATTAACATGTAAGCTTTCTTTAAACTTTGAATGAATCAACAATTTACATGTAAATTCGGTAACTTACGAGATTTGCTAATGACCCATTTCGCTTAAATCAAACCTCATATTAATTTTTTGTATAGGTTATTAAATGTGAACAATTTAAAATTCTCCTGGCGAAATATATTATTAAACTTTTCACATTTCTTAAAAATAATTTTTTATACTACGACGTATCGGCCTACGACAACCACATAAGTCCATTGGACTAATGCGATTGTAGTAATAGGACCTTCCTATGAATATGTGTAATGCCCCGACTCATCGTTACGGGAGTTATCGCCCTGTTTTCTTCATTTAACACTTCAATATGCTTATTTAAATGTGTTCAGAAAGTTAGAAGCAAATCGAAGGAATTTAGATAGAAATGAGGCCATAAACCTCTTTATGAAAAGGATAGTTTGGAAAAGTCAACCGAATATTAACCGATGAGTTAGACAGCCCGGAATTGAATTCTGATGATTCGACTAGTTTAGGGGGATAATTTATGACTTAGTAGAGCAATCGGAATCGAATTCGGAGGTCCGGTGTAGTTTTAGGCTTGAATTGGCTAAGGTTAAATTTTGGCGAAATCCGAAAGGTAGGTGAGGTTTTGATCCGGGGCTCGGAATGAAATTCCGAGAGTTTCATGAGCTCCGGTAGGTGATTTTGGATATGTGTGCAAAATTTTAGGTCATTCGGAGGTGTTTAGGTCGGGTTTTAGATCGAATGTTAGTTTCAGAAGTTTTAAAGAAACTTAGGCTTGAATCCATGTGAAATTGGTGATTTTGATGCTTACGATGGTGTTTTTACGTTACGAGCAAGTTTGAATGAAGTAATGTGATGTGTTTGTACATTTGGTTGAGGTCCCGAAGATCTTGAGGTGAATTCGGATGGCAACCGGGAAAGTTTTGAACATGAAATTGCAGCAGAATATTGCAGACAGCTATTGCTCTATGCGATCGCATAGGCAGGACTGCGATCGCATAGAAGGTTCTGAAGGGGTGAAAAGTTTACTCTATGCGATCGCGTGAAGGGTATTGCGATCGCATAGGTTGCTGAAAGTGTGCAATGCGATCGCGTAAGCGTTGGTGCGATCGCGTAGTGTAAGTGGTCGAAGCTATGCGATCGCATGGCTAGTCCTGCAATCGCAGAGAAGGAATTTTTGGACCTGGAAAACTTGCTCTATGCGATCGCAAGAGTGGCACTGCGATCGCATAGAAGGTGGCGTCTGAGCATAAACATGTTTAATTAATTTCATACGCGACCCTAATCATATTTTCACTATTTTCACTTCGTTTAGAGAGGGTTTTGATAGCTTTGAAGAGAGAAATCAACAGGGAAACATTGGAGGTAAGTTTCTTGACTCAAAAACATGATTATATGGTAGAATTAGCATCAAAACTCATGAATTTGGGTAGAAATTCTGAAGAATTAGGGCCTAGATCATGGAAACGAAATTTTGACTTTTGAAAGGCCATTCGAACTCCGATTTCGATAAATTTTATATGCACGGACTCGTGGCAAGACGAGGAATCCGTTGGTATGAATTTCGGAATTTTTTGAGAAGCGGGTCCGGGTTTTACCAACTTGGTGCATTATGCGTATTACGAGTAAATTAAAATGGGTTATGTTTCTTTGACCCGTATTTGATATAATTGCTGTGGTTTTGACTAGATTCGACGCACGAGGCGGCAAATTCAAAGGGAAAAGGCATCGCGGATGAGTCCACGGTCGGCTAGAGGTGAGTAGTTGGTGTATATGGATGCCTGAGGGTTCGACACCCCGGCTTAGCACATTGTGACGCTAGTAGGGCGTGGCTCGCACCCCGTGGCAGGTACAGGATTGATTGTGACTGGGGATTGAGACTTAGTCCATCCCGGATGTGAATAATATGCTATATGTGGTTGAAACGCACATTGTGTTAGATATATTTTGTGGGCTGTAAGCCATGTTTGGGGCCTTGTGCCGACCTGTAGTATCCTTAGGGGATAGTTATATATGTGATAGCTCTATTTGCTTAATCACTGATCTCAGTCCTGGTTTTAAATCACCATGTCGAAATGCTAAGTCACCTATTCTCGAAAAATTAAATAAAAAGTTAAAGTATTTTCATTATTAATGAACTAGAACCTGAAGATAAATAATTTGAACTGTTGTGTGACTCATATGCATGTTGTGGACTGAGGATGGATCGGGCTGCACGCCGCAGCAGATGATGTGAGGATCGAGCTGCACGCTGCAGTATTATGCGCTTGGGCTTAAGGAGCCCCTCCGGAGTCTGTACACACCCCTAGTGAGGACCGTCGATGTTAAATGGATCGGGCTATACACCGTAGCGGTCATATGCATTGCATTGTATCTTTATTTGTTGAATTATCTGTGATAATTGTAATGTATTGTTGTTGCTAGTTCGTAGGAGGAATCGGATTGTAGTTTAGCTTTACTCTGTGGTATTCTGTGGAGTTCTTACTTTCAGCTATTACTTAGTACTCACCCCTACTCCCTGAACCTTTGTGTGTAGATTCAGGTACACAGGAGGGATAGACGAGCACTCCAGCTTCTACAGAGTTATTTCAAGTTGCTGAGGTAGTTGCCGACGTTCGCAGAACCTATCTTCTCATTCCATTCAGTTATCATTATATGTTTCAGATTTGAGTATTTCATTCAGTATTCTCTAATACTATTCGGTTTTGTTTAGAGGCTCTAGACTCGTGACCCCAAATCTTTGGGAGTGTTATTTCGTTTTCACACCTCTCAGTATTTATTCATATTATTATTATTGGAGTTTCTGTTGACTCATATATTCTTCTTGAGTTGCCCCTTTGGGACTGATATTTCTCTGTGAAAACAATTGTTGGTCTGGCTGGCCTAGCCTTAGTGTTGGGCGCCATCACGACCGGATTTGGGTCGTGACAAGTTGGTATCAGAGCCTAGGTTACTAGGCCTCGTGAGTTATGATCCGGTTTAGTAGGTTCTTGCGAAACGGTACGTAGACGTCCGTATCTATCCTCGGGAGGCTACAGAACTTTAGGAAACACATCACTTTCTTGAAATTCTTATCGTGCGTATTTGATTCAGCTTGAGAAATAACTTTTGAAATTCCTTGCACACGTCTGTACGCGCACGTGAGCATTCAGTAATACATCTACATCGATGGCTTGTGATTCCCTGATCGAAGGGCGAGATGTAATCTCCATGAGTTCGTGTTGGGCCTGTATGGAGGGCTCGAGGCTGAATCTTCGCCCATGGCATGAGCACCAAAGTGCTAATTATGCGAGCAAGTGCTTGAACTTATGTGATCGGTAATGTCCTTATTAGCTGGGATGGCGGTCGGATATCCACGTGATGAGTAAGTTAGCGTTGTGAGGTGTATCTATGTGATCTTTGTAGTGACGAAGAAGTTTGTGGGATAATAGATGAAATGTTAAGCGATTCGTTTCTATTGTGATCTGTTGTGTAACCCCAAGTTGCGGGCGCGTGAAGAATATTGTCGTATCTCCTAGTTGGAAAGTTAAGTGCAATACGTGTGGCGGTATGAGTTCAGACTTAGAAAAATACATTGGCGGTATTTTGTATGTGTTATGATTCAAATAAGTGCAACGCATGTCCCTGTATCGATTTTGATAGTATAATATAGGTAGTATTGAGATTAATGTTGTTGATATACATTTTGATGTTTTGTCGAGTTGTAGCTGTGTTGTTAGGATGATTTTGGTAATTCTCTGGCAGGTGGATAGGCCCAATTACAAAGGAAACTCTGCCGAAATTTTTGAAAAATTTGGGAATTAGTGAAAATTTGGACACCTAGAGAATAGGCTTACCGTTATATGGGTGAATGCAAGAAAAGGGCAGAAGAGTTAAAATTTCTGATGATCCGTGTCTCCGCAAGTTGTTAAAGGGTGAGTTTAACCTCACTATGGTATTACGACAGCAATAGAGTATATGTGTTGTGATATATATAGCTTCGAGCTAAGTTGGGGAGGTTGTCGTTGAATAGCTGAGTGCACAATTATGTGTTGTGTCGGTTTCTATCTTAAAGTATACTGGCGAACCAGTTCTGATTGCAGATATC
The DNA here is from genome assembly GCA_032618575.1 of Nicotiana noctiflora. Classification (NCBI taxonomy): domain Eukaryota; kingdom Viridiplantae; phylum Streptophyta; class Magnoliopsida; order Solanales; family Solanaceae; genus Nicotiana; species Nicotiana noctiflora. The sequence continues at coordinate 7,908 of JASVEL010005928.1, forward strand.
GAGCCAAGAACGGCCCGAGTGAAGGAAATTTTTTACAAAGATGTCATGAGCCTCGGATGAGCAGGAAGGAAGTTTAGATTGTTAAGGTAAATTGGTATCGTCTTCAATGTCACCTAAGATCGGTGTTTTGTAACAATGGTTCTACGACCTGGCTAATAATTCTTGATCGCTCTTCAGCGTTAGTGCGACCGGTGGGTTGGAGGTACACCCCAAATAGTGTTGCGGTAAGTTGTGGGAGTGTGTCCCACTGGAAGATTATATAAGTGTGGCATGCAGTCACTTGACTGGTTAAAGATGTAAACCAAGTATGAAGGTTGTGATAGTGTCGTTAAATTGAAAAATTCATGCTTGGAGGGCACTTGGCCTATTGGGTTGTGATCTAGGGAGGATTACTCCGATTATGATGGTTGTTCTTGTGTTCTAAAAAAGATAGAAGCTATTATGGACCTTTGAAAGGTTATTAGAGTAGTTCAGTGTGATCATAGTTGTGTTGAAGTCGGTGGATAGATCTAATGTGAATAATGGCTCAATATCAGGCTAGATGTATGCATTTTTGTAACGCGGTACTCATGGAGGAGTAGTTAGATTGACGTTTCATTGTCAGATTATTCGCATAGTGATGCATTGCGCTGGGTGAGTCATGAGAAGGCTTGAGAAATTTCTATATGTTAAGAATATGCATATGAATCATGTTATATGGGCATTTTGGCTTTTGAAATTCCAATTGTACATCGCACCTCAGTTGTGCTTGGGTTTTGTAGTTTATAACGTTAAATATCCCTCAGGGATGATATCATGCACTTAGCATGCGTACGACCTGATACTCGGTATTATGTTGTAATAAGCAAATTTGGATCGACGAGCATGTTCGTATGTGATAGTTATGTGTGGATCGGATGGCACGCCGCCATGGGTATGCTAGCTGGAGCGGGTTGCACGCCGCAATAGTGTGGTATCGAGTATAGTTCTCTATATGCCGTCGTGGTATGTCTTGCTTCATGTTTTCCAAGGAAAGTCTATGTTAGTGCGTAGGATTTGATAATTTCCTTTCGAAGCCCGTTTTCTTTAGTACCGAATTCGAATTGGTAGCCTCTTGGCACATTGGGGCATCATGTACGACATTAATTTACGTCTAGAGTGGCTTATTGCCCAAGCAGTTCGTACTGGGTGAGACAAGATTATTAAATTTGGGATCGGTGAAATCTGAGTATATGGAGTAAAGTAAAGAGCTAAGGCCATTGTTTGGTTCAGAATAAGGTGATTGTCCTTGCCAAGAGTATAAAACTAATGAATTGTTGTCTCGATGGTGGCTAAGAATGTATACGGATCTCAACCGTCATATCAGCATTGTAAGAATTTGTACAAGGCATGTGTATGTCATGCAGAGCATGGAATGTGTAGTGATTCCTTCTAATCGATTAGATAAGAGAGCTTCAGATGATTAGGGAAGATGGTATTGCTAAGTGGAAGTGACTTGATGCGAGTATGTGTTTCAGAAAAGAAAAAAAAGGTAATGTGATTAAACCGATTAAATTTCAGTAGTATTGCGGCATGCTCTTGTTGGATCCACTAGTGGTATCCGAGTTGCTTGGTAACACAGGTAAATATTGAGCATTTGTCGTGGATTGATTAGGTATCAAATGGGTGCATGTATTCGCACGGTGGAAATTGGGATCCGGTATGATGAATTATGTGTTATATGGAGATCTGAGGTACATGCTATGTTGATGTGGTGGATCTTTATTCGCTGGTGTTTTATATTTTGGATGTGACATTGGAATTCAGACTGTTTGTCGTAGAGTTGAGTGATTTTGAACTATTGCCTTAGGGGCTACGCTAGAAATGCCACGTGGTAAGTGGTGAAATGCGTTAGAATATATTGTAGCAGAGTCATTTATATTTCTAAGAACCAGCGAATGACTAGGAAGGAGTACTTTCTTAATTGGGAATTTGTGATAGATATCAGTGCAAAGGCTGCTATTATTGGTTCCATTCCATTATTGATGGACTGTTCAGATGCATTTCGTGTGGCCGGGCATGTAACCGGGTGAGATTTTGGATTTCGGTTGTACTGTTAAGGAATAGGTTAAGTCTATCATTATTTAGCTTGTTAGTGATCTTTTTCGATGTTGTGAGACATTGTGATTTGTTAGTTATGGGAACATGTGGGGTGGTTCCACTGAGAATTCATAGAGAAAGTCGAGCGGGAAGAGTAATTGAGTGTGCTCGATGTACAGAGCATTGGCTATGGTCTATCGAGATGTGCGTTGTGTGTTATCTGTTTCACCGTGGGTGTGATGAATTGCATTGGTTTCAGACATCAATTGTGCTTGGTTGTTGATTTGGAGCATATCGGCTTGATGTGCTGCCGGTGTAATTGTGTTGGGATAGGATCACGCATTGTAGCGAGGCTACGGGAGTTATGACCTTTCGGAGTAGATTCAGGCATTCTATTTCTATGATGTGAGATGGGGTCTCTCAGCCTTGTATTGTAATGGTATTGATAAGCTTCAGGTACAGCTCTTTCATTAAGTCATTTGTAATGATTTGAGTGTGTTCAGATCGTTTCTTACTGGCGCGTATATGATGCAAGATGTGGTTTAGACTGTTATTGAGGTATCATATCATTAGAGTGGGGTTGGATTCGAGGTGATCGTTGGGTTCATTAATCAATACAGACAGATTTGATCCCAGCTTGTCGGAAGTTCACCCGGTCTTCCATGTATCTATGCTCTAGAAGTACGTTGGAGATCCGTCACATGTGTTAGACTTCAGCACGATACAGTTGGATGAGGACTTGACCTATGATGTGGAGCCGGTAGCCATTTTGGGTCGATAGGTTCGTAAGCTCAGGTCCAAAGACATAGTGTCACTGAAAGTGCAGTGGAGAGGTTGTCCCGTGGAGGAAACAATTGGGAGACCGAACAGGAGATGCGGAGCAGATATCCATACTTATTTGAGACTCCAGGTATGTTTCTTAACCCGATCGCGGACGAGCGGTTGTTTAAGTTGGGGAGAATGTAACGACCCGACTCGTCGTTACGGGAGTTATCGCCCCGTTTTCTTTATTTAACACTTCAATATGCTTATTTAAATGTGTTCGGAAAGTTAGAAGCAAATCAGAAGGAATTTAGATAGAAATAAGGCCATAAGCCTCTTTATGAAAAGGATAGTTTTGAAAAGTCAACCTAATGTTGACCGATGAGTTAGACAGCTCAGAATTGAATTTTGATGATTCGATTAGTTTCGGGGTACCATTTAAGACTTAGGAGAGCAATCAGAATCGAATTCGGAGGTCCGGTGTAGTTTTAAGCTTGAATTGGCTAAGGTTGAATTTTGGCGAAATCCGAACGGTAGGTGAGATTTTGATCTGGTGCTCGAAATGAAATTCTGAGAGTTGCAGTAGCTCCGTTAGGTGATTTTGGATATGTGTGCAAAATATCAGGTCATTCGGAGGTGTTTAGGTCGGGTTTTAGATCGAATGTTAGTTTCGGAAGGTTTAAAGAAACTTAGGTTTGAATCCGTGTGAAATTGGTTATTTTGATGTTTACGATGGTGTTTTTATGTTACGAGTAAGTTTGAAAGAAGTAATGTGATGTGTTTGTACATTTGGTTGAGGTCCCGAAGGTCTCGGGGTGAATTCGGATGGCCAACGCGCAAGTTTTGAACATGAAATTGCAGTAGAAAATTGCAGACAGCTATGGCTCTATGCGACCACATAGGCAGGATTGTGATCGCATAGAAGGTTCTGAAGGGGTAAAAGTTTTACTCTATGCGATCGCGTGAAGGGTATTGCGATCGCATAGGTTTCTAAGAGTGTGTAGTGCGATCGCGTAGTGTAAGGGGTCGAAGCTATGCGATCGCATGGCTAGTCCTGCGATCGCAGAGAAGGAATTTTTGGACCTGAAAAACTTGCTCTATGCGATCGCAATAGTGGCACTGCGATCGCATAGAAGGAGGCGTCTGAGCAGAAACAGATTTAATTAATTTCAAACACGACCCTAATCATATTTTCACTATTTTCACTTCGTTTAGAGAGGGTTTTGGGAGCTTTGAAGAGAGAAATCAACGGGGAAACATTGGAGGTAAGTTTCTTGACTAAAAAACACGGTTATATCGTAGAATTAACATCAAAACTCATGAATTTGGGTAGAAATTGTGAATAACTAGGGCCTAGATCAGGGAAACGAAATTTTAACTTTTGAAAGGCCATTCGAATTCCGATTTCGATAAATTTTATATGCACGGACTCGTGGCAAGACAAGGAATCCGTTGGTATAAATTTTGGAATTTTTTGTTAAGCGGGCTCGGGGTTTGGGTTTTACCAACTTGGTGCATTATTGCATATTTCGAGTAAATTAATTTCGGTTATGTTTCTTCTACCCGTATTTGATATAATTGTTATGGTTTTGACTAGATTCGACGCACGAGGCGGCAAATTCAAAGGAAAAAGGCATCGCGGACGAGTCAACGGCTAGCTAGAGGTGAGTAGTTGGTGTATATGGTAGCCTGTGGGTTCGAAATCCCGACTTAGCATATTGTGACACTAGTAAGGCGTGGCTCGCACCCCATGGCATGTGCAGGATTGATTGTGACTGGGATTGAGACTTAGTCCATCCCGAATATGAATAACCTGATATATGTGGTTGAAACACACACTGTTTTTGATATATTTGTGCCACGACCCAGATTTCCCACCATCGGGAGTCATGATGGCGCCTACTAGTGGAAGCTAGGCAAGCCTACTGTTACTTACATTTTTTTATTTGTTACAACTCTCCTCTTAAGACTTTAAATAAAATCATATAATTACAGTGGAATAATTAAACTTAGCGGAAGACTTAGTCTACTTTATCAAATATGATACAGAAAACCCAAACATGATACACTACCCAAGACTGGTGTCACAATACTCACGAACTTCTAAGAATAATACACATAATCGTATGAAAGAAATATAAGTTGTTTATCTCGAACACATGAGATAACATAATGAAATACATAGATAGAGGAGACAACGGGTCCTGCGGACGCCTGCGAGGCTACCTCGTAGTCTCAGTAGTCGAAATATCCACAATCGTGCTACTACCGTTGCTGCTGTCGGTAACCTGTATCTGCTCAAAAAGAGCGCAGAGTAGTGACGAGACTAAGGCCAGTCACCCACATAAATCTGTACAGTTGAGATATATATACATATACAACAGCAGAAAACGTTATTGAACGTTTATAAGGAAAGAATCTGCTCTGAAATAATAGTCAATAACTCACAATATCCGGAGTAATTTGACCAATGGAACAAAACTTACTTTCATGTCTCAATTTATTTTTTATTTCATATCTAGAGGTAGGCGTACCACTAGCTCCCAAATTTAACAATAGGCTACCGGCAACTATGGCCAATGCCAAGATTCAAATCACTTTGTGGTCGGCGTGCCACACGATCCCATTTATTATCATATAAGTGGTCGGCACGCCACACGATCCCAACTATTCAATATGAAAGTGGTCGGCGTGCCACACGATCCCAATTCTTTAATATATAAGTGGTCGGCACGCCACACAATCCCAATTCTTTAATAATATATATTACTGGCATTAAGCCAATCTCTGATCAACAGTGAGTGTATAAAAGTATTACCGGTATTAAACCAATAATCTTCACTTAAACAATATTTATATTACCGGTGTAAAACCAATAAATGACAATAAATCAACGATATATCTCCATTACCGGTGTAACACCAATAACTCTTAACCAACAATTTATATGTATTTTACCGGCATAAAACCAATAAATGATATTGAACCTACAATTTATCTCCATTACCGGTATAACACCAATAACTCTTAATCAACAATTTATATGTATTTTACCGGAATAAAACCAATAAATGATAATGAACCTACAATTTATCTCCGTTACCGGTATAACACTAATAACTCTTAATCAACAATTCATACATAACTCAATTCCTATTCCCTCAAGCTAGGATAGATAAAACACTTACCTCAAATGTTTACGAACAACTCAATCCGTAGCAATGCCTTTTCCTTTCAAATTTTGATCCAATCCAATCGTATCTATACACAATTGACTTAATATCATCAACTCTACTTAACATACTAGTTCATATGGCTATAATTTTTACAACATTCTGCCTAGAATAGTAAAAATTGACCCCGGGCCCACATGATCGAAACTCGAGTTTCGAACCAAAATAAATTCACCCAATCATCCACGAGTTCATATATATAATTTGTTCTCAAATTAGACCTCAAATTGAGGTCAAAATCCGAATTTTTATGAAAACCTAAGTTATACTCAAATCCCCCATTTTTACCCATGAAAAATCTTAAATTTAAGATGAAAACATGATAGATGATGTTAAAGTTTCGAGAAATTGAGTAAACGTTGACTTACTAATGATTTGGAGAAGAGAGAGTTCGTGAAAAATTGCCAATGGATGTTTTGGGTTGTGAAAATATCAAAAATGAAACTGGAAATCGTGATTTACAGGTCTCTGTGTTCGCATTTGCGAACAGGGGTTCGCAATTGCGAACCCCAACCAATCCTGGGATTTGCGAAATAAGCTTCGCATTTGCGAAGCTAGGCCAAACATGGGAAGTTCGCATTTGCAAACATTGGTTCGCATTTGCGAAGCCAGACCAAAACTGGGATCTTCGCATTTGCGAACATTTGTTCGCATTTGCGAATCCAGGCGAAAACAGGGATCTTCGCATTTGCGAACATTTGTTCGCATTTGCGAAGCCTGCAGGTTAGGTGCTGACAGCAACTCTCTAACATGAAAAATTGAACTCGTGGCCTATCCAAAATTCAGCCGAGCCCTCGTAACTCCTAAAATTTCCAATTTAAAGCCGAAACACGTCAAACGACGTCCGTTTTCAACCAAACTTTACAGGAAGCGCTCAACCAATATATATGACTTGTACCGAGCGTCAGAACCAAAATACGAGCCTGATACCATTACTTTTTAATCAAATATCAGTTTCATTTTCCTTAAATATTTTCAGAAATCAATTTAATAGAAAAATTCTTTTAACGGGGTTCTAGACCTCGGATTTCAATTTCGGGCATACGCCCAAGTTCCATATTTTTCTACGGATTTTCAAGGACCATCCAATCATGGGTCCAGGTCCGTTTACCAAAAACTTTGACTAAAGTCAACCATATCAATATTAATATCAAAATTCTTCAAAGTTTTCACATATTTCATATGTTTCAACATAAAAAATTTCAAACTTCACGCCTGGACTGCGCATGCAAATAGAGGCAACTATATCAAGACCTCAGAAGCTCGAAATTATTAATAAAACAATTGATGACCCAAACACATTCTCCACCTCTAAAACAACTGTTCATCCTCCTACAGACAAAAGAAAGAAGTACCTGAGTCATGGAATAGATGAGGATATCGGCTCCGCATGTCAGACTCGGACTCCCAGGTCGATGCCTCAGGAGGTTGACCCCTCCACTAAACTCACACAGAAGGAAAACTCTTCGACCTCAACTGTCGAACCTGCCGATCAAGAATAGCTCCCGGCTCCTCTTCATAGGATAGATCATTGTCCAATTGGACAGTGCTAAAATCTAGCACGTGCGATAGATCGCCGTGATATTTTCGGAGCATGGACACATGAAACACTGGATGTACAGTTGATAAGCTAGGTGGCAAGGCAAGTTTATATGCCACCTATCCCACACGATCAAGAATCTCGAATGGGCCAATAAACCTAGGGCTATGTATGCCCTTCTTTCCAAATCTCATCACGCCCTTCATAGGCGATACTCGGAGCAACACTCGCTCACCAACTATGAAAACTATGTCTCGAACCTTGCGATCTGCATAGCTCATTTGCCTGGACTGAGCTATGCGAAGTCTATCCTGAATGATCTTGACCTTATCTAAGGCCTCCTGAACTAAATCCGTACCCAACAACCGAGCTTCTCCCGGTTCAAACCATCCAACCGAAGAACGACACCGCCTACCATACAAGGCTGCATAAAGAGCCATCTGAATGCTTGATTGATAGCTATTATTGTAAGCAAACTCTACCAAAGGCAGGAATTTTGATCCCACAAACCTCCAAAATCAATAACACACGCCCGATGCATATCTTCCAGTATCTGAATAGTCCCCTCGGACAGACCATCCGTTTGGGGATGAAAGGCTGTACTTAGATGAACTTGCGTGCCCAACTCTCGTTGAACCACCTTCCAGAAATGTGAGGTAAACTGCGCACCTCGATCTGAAATAATAGAGATAGGCACACCATGAAGGCAAACTATCTCCCTGATATAAATCCCAGCTAATCTCTCGGATGAATAGGTAGTGGGAATCAGAATAAAATGAGCTGACTTGGTCAGCCTATCAACAATCTCCCAAACAGCATCAAAGTTCTTCCTAGTCATCGAAAGTCCAGAAACGAAGTCCATAGTGATTCGCTCCCACTTCCATTTAGGAAGTTCAATTCTCTGAAATAAACCGCCAGGTCTCTGATGTTCATATTTAACCTGCTGACAATTAAGACACTGTGCCACATATGCCACAATATCCATTTTCATTCTGCGCCACCAATAATGTCGCCACAAATCTTGATACATCTTTGCTGCGCCTGGATGAATAGAATACCGCGAACTGTGAGCTTCTTCTAGAATCAATTCTCTAAGCCCATCAACATTTGGCACACAAATGCACCCTTGCATCCTTAGGATCCTATCAGCATCTAAGGTGACCTGTTTAGCACCTCCTCACCGAACCGTGTCTCTAAGGTCACATAAATAAGAATCATTATATTGTTGATCGCGGATACGCTAATGAAGAGCGAGCGATCGAGCAAGCTAGTAATCGACTAGGCTCAGAAATATCCAACCTCACAAATCGGTTGGCCAAGGATTGAACATCCAAAGCAAGCGGCCTCTAATGGACTGGAATATAAGCAAGACTGCCCATACTGGCTGACTTCCTACTCAAAGCGTCGGCCACCACATTTGCTTTTCCCGGATGATATAAAATGGTGACATGATAATCTTTCAGCAATTCTAGCCACCTTCTCTGCCTCAAATTCAACTCTTTCTGTTTAAACAAATATTGAAGACTCTTATGATCGATGTATACTTCACATGCCACACCACACCATACAAATAATGCCCCAGATCTTCAACGCGTGAATAATCGCCGCCAATTCTAGATCATGAACTTGATAGTTCTTTTCATGAATCTTTAACTACCTCGAAACATTGGCAATAACCTTGCCATCCTGCATTAACACTAGACCAAGCCCAATACGGGAAGCATCACAATAAACAGTATAAGGTCGCGTAATTGTGGGTAAAACCAATACTGGTGTTGTGGTCAAGGCTGTCTTGAGCTTTTGAAAGCTCGCTTCACATTCATCTGACCATTCAAATTGAACACCTTTCTGTGTCAACCTGGTCAGTGGGGTTGCAATAGATGAAAACCCCAACGCGAATTGCCGATAATAACCCGCTAATCCCAAGAAACTCTAAATTTCTGTGGCTGATGTCGGTCTAGGATAGTTCTTTACTGCCTCAATCTTTCTTGGATCAACCTGAATACCTGCTGCCGTCACAATATGACACAGGAATGCAACTGAACTTAACCAAAATTCACACTTTGAAAATTTTGGATATAGTTGGCTATTTCTCAGAGTCTGCAAAGCCACTCTTAAATGTTGTGCATGCTCCTCCTGACTGCGGGAATATATTACTATGTCATCAATGAAGACTATTACAAGCAAGTCTAAAAAAGGTCGGAACACCCGATTCATCAATTCCATAAAAGCTGCTGGAGAATTTGTCAACCCAAAAGACATGACCAGAAACTCATAATGTCCGTATCGAGTGTGGAATGTTGTCTTAGGGACATCAGGTGCCCTAATCTTCAGCTGATGATAGCCAGATCTCAAATCTATCTTCGAAAATACCTTGGCACCCTGAAGCTGATCAAATAAATCATGTATTAGCGGGAGTGGATATTTATTTTTGATAGTCACCTTGTTCAACTGTCGATAATCAATGCAAATTTTCATCGACCCATCTTTCTTCTTTACAAATAATACTGGTGCACCCCACGGCGAAACACTAGGTCTAATAAAACCCTTTTCAAGTAAATCCTACAACAGCTCCTTCAATTCTTTTAACTCTGGCGGAGCCATACAATATGGGAGAATAGATATGGGGTGAGTGCCTGGAGCCAAGTCAATGCAAAAATCAATGTCCCTGTCAGGCGGCATACCTGGCAATTCTGAAGGAAATACTTCAGGAAATTCGCGAACCATGGGTACAGAGTCAATTGAAGAAACCTTAACACTGGTATCACAGACATAGGCCAAATAAGCCAAACATCCCTTTCCAACCATACGTTGAGCCTTAACATAAGAAATAACATTGTGACTAATATGACCTGAAATTCCTTTCCACTCTATACGAGGAAATTCGGCAGAGTTAAAGTAACAGTCTTGGCATGGTAATCTAAAATAGCATGATATGGAGATAGCTAGTCCATGACTCATATAATATTAAAGTCCATCATATTTAGGAGCAATAAATCAGCACGGGTCTCAAGACCCTCAATCACTACCATACATGACCGATGAACTCGATCAACCATAATAGAATCGCCTACTAATGTAGACACATGAATAGGAACACCCAGTGGATCACTAGGCTGAATCAAGTATGGTGCAAAATATTATGACACGTACGAATATGTAGACCCGGGATCAAATAATGCTGATGCCTTTCTATCACAAACCAAAATAATACCTGTAATGACGCCATCTGAGGACTCAGCCTCTGGTCTAGCAGGAAGTGCATAACATCGGGGTTGTGCCCCACCACCCTGAGCAGTATCTCTACGGCGATCAGCTACTGGCTGGTCTCTACCTCTATCGGTCTGAGCTCCACCACAATGACCTCTGCCTCCACCTCTATATCCTCTACCCCCGCCTCTAGCTAGCTGTGAGGGAACTGGGGCCTGAACCATACCAATAGAACCCTATTGCTGAGATCTGTTAGAAGCTCGAGGGTAATACTTTGCAATGTGCCTAAGATTGCCGCACGTAAAACAAGCCCTCGGCTGCTGAGAATAGCAAAGTGGTGGTGCACAGATAGGCTGCTGATAAAAATAGCGTGGCTGATAATTACGACCACCAGAAGCATCGTGAGATACCTAAAGGCCTTGGAGGATGGCCTCCATTATGAGAATCTCTACCTTCTGATGAGGTACCGCTGAAGCTACCCGAATTACGGGGTCTCTTATCCGATCACTTACCTGCTCCCTGTGATAGACCCATCTCGATCCGGCGGGCTGCATTAGCCGCCTCCTGAAAAGTGATTTCAGTTCTGCCCCCAAAGCCATCTGCAGTCGAATTGGCTGATTCAAGCCATCAATAAATCTTCTCACCATTTCCCGATCTGTGGGAAGTATGACAATGGCATGATGATCCAGGTCTACGAACCTAGTCTCGTAGTGTGTGATGACATAGAACCCTGATAAAGATGCTCAAATTGCCTGCGCAAAGCCTCCCTCTGAGTTGCTGGAAGGAACTTTTCCAAGAACAACTCTGCAAATTGTCCCCAAGTCAAAGATGCTGATCCTGCTAGCCTGGATAGACAATAATCTCTCCACCAAGTCTTGGCAGAACCAAATAATCAAAAAGTAGCAAAATCCACACTATTAGTCTCCACAATGCCCATAGTACGGAGAACCTCGTGGCAACTATATAAGAAGTACTGGGGATCCTCTGAAGGAGTGCCACTGAATGTGGTAGTGAACAGCTTGGTAAACCTGTCCAATCTCCATAACGCATCAGCGAACGTAGCTGCACCATCATTAGCCTGAGTCACATTAATAGGCTGAGCTGCCTCAACTGGCTGAATCACATAAATGTGAGCTAGGGGAACTACTGTCTCTGGAATGCGTGTAGTAGGAGTCTGATTACCTCCTCCAGCCTGAGAAGTGGCTGGTGCTACTAGTAATAAACCTGCTCTGGTGATATTCTCCATAAAACCTGCTATCCGGACTAAAGCATCCTAAAGATTCGGTGTAAACATAATCCCTCCGGGGACCTCATCTGGGCCCACTAGAACTGCTGGGGTTGGAACCTCCTCCTCGATATGAGCCTGAGGTTCTCCCACTTGTGCTGCTACTTGGGGCTGAGCTCCGCCCCTACCTTGGCCTCTAGGACGGCCTCGACCTTGGCCTCTGCCCCTAGCGGGAGTTGCCGCTGCTGGGACCTCGGGCTGCGGGTCAGTAAATGAGGATGCACGTGTTCTTATCATCTGCGGAAGAACAGAGTAGAAATTCAATTAGCATTTGAAAGATCAAAGTCGCACGCATGGAAAGAATAAATGGAAGATTTTCCTAACTCTGTAGCCTTTGGGTGATAAATACAAACGTCTCCGTACCGATCTTTAAGACTCTACTAAGGTTGTTCGTGAGTTGTGAGACCTGTGCAACCTAGTGCTCTGATACCAACTTGTCACGACCCGGATTTCCCACCATCGAGAGTCATGATGGCGCCTACTAGTGGAAGCTAGCCAAGCCTACTGTTACTTACATTTTTTTATTAGTTACAACTCTCTTCTTAAGACTTTAAATAAAATCATGTAATTACAGTGGAATAATTAAACTTAGCGGAAGACTTAGTCAATTTTATAAAATATGATACAGAAAACCCAAACATGATACACTACCCAAGACTGGTGTCACAATACTCACGAACTTCTAAGAATAATTCACATAATCGTCTGAAAGAAATATAAGCTGTTTATCTCGAATACATGAGATAACAGAATGAAATACATAGATAGAGGAGACAACGGGTCCCGCGGACGCCTGCAAGGCTACCTCGTAGTCTCAGTAGTTGGAATATCCACAATCGTGTGCTACTGCCGCTGCTGTTGTCCATAACCTGTATCTGCGCAAAAAGAGCGCATAATGTAGTATCAGCACAACCGACCCCATGTGCTGGTAAGTGCCTGGCCTATCCCGGTGAAGTAGTGACGAGACTAACGCCAGTCACCCACATAAATCTATACAGTTGAGATATATATACATATACAATAGCAGAAAATGTTATCGAACGTTTATAAGGAAAGAATCTGCTCTGAAATAACAGTCAATAACTCACAATATCCGGAGTAATCTGACCAATGGAACAAAACTTACTTTCATGTCTCAATTCATTTTTCATTTCATATCTTGTGGTAGGCGTACCACTCGCTCCCAAATTTAATAATAGGCTACTGGCAACTATGGTCAATGCCAACATTCAAATCACTTTGTGGTTGGCGTGCCACACGATCCCATTTCTTATCATATAAGTGATCGACGCGTCACACGGTCCCAACTCTACAATATGAAAGTTGTCGGCGTGCCACACGATCCCAATTCTTTAATATATAAGTGGTCGGCGCCCCACACGATCCCAATTCTTTAATATAAGCCAATAATCTCTGATCAACAGTGAGTGTATAAAAGTATTACCGGTATTAAACCAATAATCTTCACTTCAACAATATTTATATTATCGGTGTAAAACCAATAAATGACAATAATCAACGATACATCTCCGTTACCGGTGTAACACCAATAACTCTTAACAAACAATTTATATGTATTTTATTGGCATAAAACCAATAAATGATAATGAACCTACAATTTATCTCCGTTACCGGTATAACACCAATAACTCTTAATCAACAATTTATATATATTTTACCGGTATAAAACCAATAAATGATAATGAACCTACAATTTATCTCTGTTACCGGTGTAATACCAATAACTCTTAATCAACAATTCATACATAACTCAATTCATATTCGCTCAAACTAGGATAGAACAAACACTTACCTCAAATATTTACGAACAACTCAATCCGTAGCAATGCCTTTTCCTATCAAATTTGGATCCAATCCAATCGTATCTATACCCAATTGACTTAATATCATCAATTATACTTAACAAACTAGTTCATATGGCTAAATATAATTTTTACAACATTCTGCCCGGAATAGTAAAAATCGACCCCGGGTCCACATGATTGAAACTCGAGTTTCGAACCAAAATAAATTCTCCCAATCATCCACGAGTTAAAATATATAATTTGTTCTCATACCGGACCTCAAATTGAGGTCAAAACCCCAATTTTTATGAAAACGTAAGTTTTACCCAAATCCCCCATCTTTACCCATGAAAAACATTAAATTTAAGATGAAAACATGATAGATGATGTTAAAGTTTGGAGAAATTGAGTAAAAGTTGACTTACCAATGATTTGGAGAAGAGGGAGTTATCGTGAAAAATCGCCAATGGATGTTTTGGGTTGTGAAAATATAAAAAATGAAGCTGGAAATCGTGATTTACAGGTCTCTTTGTTCGCATTTGCGAACAGGGGTTCGCAATTGCGAACCCCGACCAATCGTGGGATTTGCGAAATAAGCTTCGCATTTGCGAAGCTAGGCCAAACATGGGAAGTTCGCATTTGTGAACTTTGGTTCGCATTTATGAATCCGGCCAAAACTGGGATCTTCGTATTGCGAACATTTTTTCGCATTTGCGAATCCAAACCAAAACTGGGATCTTCGCATTTGCGAACATTTGTTTGCATTTGCGAAGCCTGCAGGTCAGGTGCTAACAACAACTCTCTAACATGAAAAATTGAACTCGTGGCCTATCCAAAATTCACCCGAACCCTCAGGGCTCAAAACCAAATATGTACACTGACTTAAAAACATCATACGAACTAGATGCACGATCAAAACGCCAAAATAACATCAAAATCAATGAATTAAGCCTTAAAACTCAAGAATTCTTTCAAAATTTCATAACTCCCAAAATTTCCTATTTAAGGCCGAAACACGTCAAACGACTTCCGTTTTCAACCAAACTTTATAGGAAGCGCTTAACCAATATATATGACTTATACCGGGCGTCAGAACAAAAATACGAGTCCGATACCATTACTTTTTAATCAAATTTCAGTTTCATTTTCCTAAAATATTTTTAGAAATCAATTTAACAGAAAAATTCTTTTACTGGGGTTATAGACCTCGGATTTCATTTTCGGGCATACGCCCAAGTTCCATATTATTCTACGGATTTTCTGAGACCGTCAAATTACGGATCCGGGCTCGTTTACCAAAAATTTTGACCAAAGTCAACCATATCAATATTAATATCAAAATTCTTCAAATTTTCCACATATTTCATATGTTTCAACATAAAAAGTTTTCAGCTTCGCGCCCGGACATCGCACGCAAATTGAGGTAACTACAAATGAGGTTTTCAAGACCCCAGAAGCACGAAATGATTAATAAAACATGTGATGACCCTTTGGGTCGTCACATTCTCCACCTCTAAAACAACCGTTCGTCCTCGAATGGATAAAATAAAGAAGTACCTGAGTCATGGAATAAATGAGGATATCAGCTCCGCATGTCAGACTCAGACTCCCAGGTCGATGCCTCAGGAGGCTGACCCCTCCACTGAACTCGCACAGAAGGAAAACTCTTCGACCTCAACTGTCGAACATGCCGATCTAGAATAGCTACCGACTCCTCCTCATAGGATAGATCCTTGTCCAATTGGAAAGTGCTGAAATCTAGCACGTGCGATGGATCGCCGTGATATTTTCGGAGCATGGACACATGAAACACTGGATGTACAGCTGATAAGCTAGGTGTCAAGGCAAGTTTATATGCCACCTCTCCCACACGATCAAGAATCTCGAATGGGCCAATAAACCTAGGGCTAAGTTTGCCCTTCTTTCAAAATCTCATCACGCCCTTCATAGGCGATACTCGGAGCAACACTCGCTGCCCAACCATGAAGACTATATCTCGAACCTTGCGATCTGGATAGCTCTTTTGCCTGGACTGAGCTGTGCGAAGTCTATCCTGAATGATCTTGACCTTATCTAAGGCCTCCTGAACTAAATCCGTACCCAACAATCGAGCTTCTCTTGGTTCAAACCATCCAACCGAGGAACGACAACGCCTACCATACAAGGCTTCATAAGGAGCCATCTGAATGCTCGATTGATAGCTATTATTGTAAGCAAACTCTGCCATAGGCAGGAATTGATCCCACGAACCTCCAAAATCAATAGCACACGTCCGATGCATATCTTCCAGTATCTGAATAGTCCCCTCGGACAGACCATCCGTCTGGGGATGGAAGGCTGTACTTAGCTGAACTTGCGTGCCCAACTCTCGTTGAACCGCCTTCCAGAAATGTAAGGTAAACTGTGCACCTCGATCTGAAATAATAGAGATAGGCAAACCATGAAGGCAAACGATCTCCCTGATATAAATCCCAGCTAATCTCTCGGATGAATAGGTAGTGGAAATCAGAATAAAATGAGGTGACTTGGTCAGCCTATCAACAATCACCCAAACAGCATCAAACTTCATCCTAGTCATCGAAAGTCCAAAAACGAAGTCCATAGTGATTCGCTCCCACTTCCATTTAGGAAGTTCAATTCTCTGAAATAAACCGTAGGTCTCTGATGTTCATATTTAACCTGCTGTCAATTAACACACCGTGCCACATATGCCACAATATCCTTTTTCATTCTTCGCCACTAGGCTCAGAAATATCCAACCTCACAAATCGGTTGGCCAAGAATTGAACATACAAAGCAAGAAGCCTCTGATTGATTGGAATATAAACAAGACTGCCCATACTAGCTGACTTCCTACTTAAAGCGTCGGCCACCACGTTTACTTTTCCCGGATGATATAAAATGGTGACATCATAATCTTTCAGCAATTCTAGCCACCTTCTCAGCCTCAAATTCAACTCTTTCTGTTTAAACAAATATTGAAAACTCTTATGATCGGTGTATACTTCACATGCCACACCATACAAATAATGCCTCCAGATCTTCAACGTGAACAATCGCCACCAATTCTAGATCATGAACTTGATAGTTCTTTCCATGAATCTTCTACTGCCTCGAAGCATATGCAATAACTTTGCCATCCTGCAGTAACACTGCACCAAACCCAATATGGGAAGCATCACAATAAACAGTATAAGGTCCCGTACCTGTGGGTAAAACCAATACTTGTGCTGTGGTCAAGGCTGTCTTGAGCTTATGAAAGCTCGCTTCACATTCATTTGACCATTCAAATTGAACACCTTTCTCTATCAACCTGGTCAGTGGGGTTGCAATAGATGAAAACCCCTCCACGATTCACCGATAATAACCCGCTAATCCCAAGAAACTCTGAATTTCTATGGCTGATGTCGGCCTAGGCCAGTTCTTGACTACCTCAATCTTCCTTTGATCAACCTGAATACCTGTTGTTATCTTGTATGACCCAGGAATGCAACTGAACTTAGCCAAAATTCACACTTTGAAAATTTTGCATATAGTTGGCTATGTTTCAGAGTCTGCAAAGCCACTCTTAGATAATGTGCATGCTCCTCCTGACTGCAGGAATATATTAATATGTCATTAATAAAGACTATTACAAACAAGTCTAAATAAGGTCGGAACACCGATTCATCAATTCAATAAAAGCTGCTAGAGCATTTGTCAACCCAAAAGACATGACTAGAAATTCATAATGTCTGTATCTAGTGCGGAATGCTGTCTTAGGGACATCAGGTGCCCTAATCTTCAGCTGATGATAGCCAGATCTCAAATCTATCTTCGAAAACACCTTGGCCCCCTGAAGCTGATCAAATAAATCATCAATTTGCGGGAGTGGATATTTAATTTTGATAGTCACCTTGTTCAACTACCGATAACCAATGCACATTCTCATCTTCCCATATTTCTTCTTTACAAATAATACTGGTGCACCCCACGGCGAAACACTGGGTCTAATGAAACCCTATTCAAGTAAATCCTACAACTGCTCCTTCAATTCTTTTAACTCTGGCGGAGCCATACAATATTGGGGAATAGAAATGGGCTAAGTTCCTGGAGCCAAGTTAATGTAGAAATCAATGTCCCTGTCGGGCGACATACCTGCAAGTCTAAAGGAAATACTTCAGTAAATTCGCGAACCACGGGTACAGAGTCAATAGAAGGAACCTCAGCACTAGAAACATAGGCCAAATAAGCCAAACATCCCTTTCCAACCATACGCTGAGCCTTAACATAAGAATAACATTGCGACTAGTATGACCTGATATTCCTTTCCACTCTATACGAGGCAAATTCGGCAGAGCTAAAGTCACAGTCTTGGCATGGCAATCTAAAATAGCATGATATGGAGATAGCTAGTCCATGCCTAATACAATATCAAAGTCCACCATATTTAGGAGCAATAAATCAACACGGGTCTCAGAACCTCAATCACTACAATACATGACCGATGAACTCGATCAACCATAATAGATTCGCCTACTGGTGTAGACACATGAACAGGAACACCCAGTGGATCACTAAGTTGAATCAAGTACGGTGCAAAATAGGAGGACACTACGAATATGTAGACCAAGGGTCAAATAATGTTGATGCCTTTCTATCACAAACCAAAATAATACCCGTAATGACGGCATCTGAGGACTCAGCCTCTGGTCTGGCAAGAAGTGCATAACATTGGGGCTGGGCCCCACTAACCTGAGCAGTATCTTTGGGACGATCAGCTACTGGCTAGTCTCTACCTCTATCGGTCTGAGCTCCACCTCTATTACCTCTGCCTCCACCTCTATGTCCTCTACCCCCGCCTCTAGCTGACTGGGCAGGCTGTGGGGGAATTGAGCCCGAACCATAGCACGAGAATCCTGTTGCTAAGATCTATCAGAAGCTCGAGGGAAATACTTTGGAGTGTGCCTAAGATCACCACACGTAAAACAAGCCCTCGGCTGTTGAGAATAGTAAAGTGTTGGTGCACTGATAGGCTGCTGATCAGAATTGCGTGGCTGAGAATTACGACCACCAGAAGCATCATGAGAAACCTGAAGAGCTGAATGATAAGGCCTTGGAGGATGGCCTCTATCATGAGAATCTCTACCTCAAGATGAGGTACCACTGAATCAACTCGAATTACGGGGTCTCTTATCCTATCCATGACCTTCTCCCTATGACAGAGCCATCTCTGCGATCCGATCAGATTGAATTGGGTGGCAAGTTTTGAAGCCATCTCCTTGCATCACCGGCCAATGAGTATTTAAAGACTCTCAACTTTAAAGCATCTTCCGAGACATTGGTTTGTTTGTGCATAGCACACACTCCCAGAAAATTCCTTAAATGTTGAGTTGGGTCATCATCGGTGGATTTCCTGAAAAACCCTTCCGCCTTGAGCATGAGGATTAGACCATGATCCACCTTAAACATTGAGGCACCAACACCAGGGGTACGATTGCATTTGTGTCATCGATATATTCAAAAATACCCGTAAAAGGATTTTCTTCCCTTTTGTCCTCGTAGTCAGACATTGTAGCTTATCACACCAAGCAAAGCAAGCAAAGTGTGATGGAATAGAATTAGATATCAAGTAAAGTACACACTAATGAGTAATTTCAAAATCGTATTCCCCGGCAACGGCGCCAAAATTTGATACGCTCAAATTACACTTTGATAATTAGTGTAAGGCGGTCGGTGTCAAATATAGTAACCCAACAAGGTTGGGGTCGAATCCCACAGGGAATAGGTGTGAAATGATTACTGAAGTTAGTGTGTTACCCGACTAGAATCTTAAATCTATTCCTTTAGTAGTAACATGAAAATGTAGTGAGAGTAGCAAGAGTATGAGTGAGAGTTGTTTTAGAACAATAACTAATTTGAATGCTTGATGTAGTAATTAATAAGGTTGATTAAACCAAGGCTGTGTTCCCATAAATGAAGTGTAATGCTATTGGTGTTAATATGATATATTTCTAATGGCCAGTTATTGATATGCAATTAATATCTATGCAACTACCCAATTTTTCCCAATAATTGAATAGTATTTCCTCTCTTGCTTTTTCCCAAAAGTCTAAGAGTCGCAATTAATAAAAATCAATAGATGCCAAATAAAACCCACTTATCCCTAAGCGATTCTATTAAACGAGGTGTAATACCTCGAGTCTTTGTTATTTTCTTCTTCCAAAATCTAACTCACTTTCCCAAGCAAAGTAAGACTTAAATGGCTTTTGTCAATGTTTGCACCCACCAACAATAAATGAAGAATGAGAAGTAAATAAATATCAACCAACCATTATGCATATATTCAATATTAAACACCCATTTACATAACACCCATTTATGGTTCACAGCCTTAGTTTTTAAGTTTAGCCACACATGCTAAAATACAAAATACAAAGTGTAATAAATGTCATAAATGTTTATAAAGTAAGAGAATCTTCAACCAAAAGCTTCCAAAAAGATGAGATATTAAAGTCTTGGAGTGTAGTGTAAAGTGTAGACAAGATGTTCCCACACAAGATTCTAAAAACTATTTATAGAGGGACCAAATTCGGACAAAAATCGGACAAATTTACCCTTCCAAGTCAGCTTTGCGACCGCAGATCTGTCGAATAACAGGTCTGCAGTCCGCATATTGAGATACCGCATCGCATATTGAAAACCCTAGCTGCCAGTTCTTCCATCGCATTGCTATTCTGCGGTCCGCATTGTGATTATGCGACCGCAGATGGCATCGCATAATTGAATCCCGGGTTTTCTTCTTGTTTATTTTGCGGCAGAATTGCGGTCCGCATGTTGCTTATGCGATCGCAGAATGCGTCGCATTCTTGACATGATTTTTAGCTCCAGACTCTGTTTTGCTCTGCGATTTGATGCACAATTATGCGGTCCGCATGTGCAATCTATGACCGCAGATTGGTCCGCCGATTTCCATTTGTGCATTACTTTGCCCTTTTCTTGTCTTTTTGCTTCCATTTTCGTGTCCTTGGTCTTTTCTTCCTCTTGATCTGTAAGAGCACAAAATCAAATAAGTATGGACTATATTTTGCAATATACAAATCTAAGCAATTAGTATGTAAATGTGCCGAATTTCTCCGGCATATTAGACACCAAATTTTGCGTAGTCATGTATTAGTACTTGGATTATTATGAATTTATGTACTTCATAACTTTGTTTTGGTTTAAATATTGTTATTTACTGAATCAGATAGTGGTTAGCGTATTAAATCTTTATCTGTTGCATTGCCAAGCATTCTGAAAAGTTAGGCATCATCACGATCCCGACATTGAATAATTCGAGTCATGACACCAAATAAAAAATACACCACGAAAATTGACTTCATTTGAAAAATGTAAAGTTGGATAAATAGTCCCAATACCTAAAAGTATATAGCCTATATGGAGATATTAAAATACGATTAGTGTTATGTTGCAAAAGAAATCCTTGATATAGATTTATTTATTAGAACAAATATTTTCAAGGTTTTTTTTGGTTATATAAATACACGGAATAGTACGTTTTCTATTAGGGTACTACCATATTATGATATTCAACAACGTTCCATTTACATTGAAGATGATACTGCATGCATAGCTCAATTGAAAGAAGGACTATCGAAGGAGACAAAAAAAAGCATATTTCACCAAATTTCTATTTTAGACATGATCATTGTTCAATCAATATATTCAAGTGATAATTTGACAAACTTCTTCGGAAAACAACTAAATGATTGGGCCTGTGTCACGACCCAAATCCAGTCGTGATGGCGCCCAACAATTAAGCTAGGTCAGCCAGACCAACAATTGTTTATCACAAATGAATATCAGTCCCAAATGGACATCTCAAGAAGAATATATGAGTCAAAGAACTCCAATAATAATTATACGAACAAAATACTGATGAGTGAAAAAACAACTAACACTCCCAAAGATATGGAGTCACAAGTCTAGAGCCTCTAATCAAAACCGAGCAAAAGTAGAGAATACTATATAAAAGTTCTCAAATCTAAACATAAAGTAACAACTGAAAAGAGAGGAGAAGCTAGGTTCTGCGAACGTCGGCAGCTACCTCAGCAACTCGATATGACTCTATGAAAGCTGGAAATGCTCCTCTACTTCTCCTAAGTACCTGAATCTGCACACAAAGGGTGCAGGGAGTAGGGGTGAGTACTAAGTACTTAGTGAGTAATAAATATAAACAAGTAGGTGAAAGCAAGAAATCCATAGAATACCACAAATGAAGCTAAACTACAGTCCGATCCTCCTACGAACTAACAACAACAGTGCAATAAAATTATCACGGATAATTCAACAGATAAAGATGCAATGCAATGCACATAATCGCTACGCCATGTAGCCCAATCCATTTAACGTCGACGTCGCTCACTGGGGGTGTGTACAGACTCTGGAGGGGCTCCTACAGCCCAAGCGCAATACCGCTGCGGCGTGCAGCCCCATCCTCATGTAAGTCACACAACAACTTAAATTATTTGTTTCCAGGTTCCCTTTCATTAATTATGAAAATACGTTAACTTTTATTTTATTTTTGCAAAACATGTGACTTAGAAATTCAATACTATGATTTCAAACTAGGACTGAGATTAGTGATTAAGCAAGTATAGCTATCACATATATAATTATCCCCTAAGGATACTACAGGGCGACACAAGTCCCCAAACACGGCTTACATCCCACAATTATATCAAACACAGTGTTTTTCAACCACAAATATCATATTATACTCATTCGGGATGGACTAAGTCTCAATCCCCAGTCACAACCAGCCCCCGCACCTACCACGGCGTGCAAGCCACGCCCTACTAGCGTCACAATGTGCTAACCCGGGGTTTTGAACCCTCAGGCTACCATATATAGAAACTACTCACCTCTAGCCGGTCGTAGACTCGTCCGCAATGCCTTTTCCTTTAGAATTCGCTGCCTCGCACATAGAATCTATTCAAACCACAATAATTATGTCATTTACGGGTCAATGAAACATAACCCAATTCAATTTACATGAAAAACGCATAAATACACTAAGTTGGTAAAACCCGACACCAGTCCCCTGCTCGAAAAATTCCGAAATTAGTACCAATGCGATCCTCATCTCGCCACGAGCCCGTGCATATAAAATTTATCGAAATCGGAGTTCGAATATCCTTTCAAAACCCAAAAGTTTGTTTTTAATACCTAGGCCATAATTCTTCACAATTTCTACCCAAATTCATGAAGATTGATGTTAACTCTACCATAAAATTATGTTTTTGAGTCAAGAAACTTACCTTCGATGAATACCCGATGATTTCCCAGCGTTTTCCCTTGAGTTTCTCTCTCTAGGGCTCAAAATTTGTGTTTATCTTGAATGAACCCGCGACTACACTGCTTCTGGATTTTAATTGTCTGTCAGACCAATTTATTCTACTCGTTCGCGATGTACTTCACGCGTTCGCGATGCCTCGCTCAGTTTACTCTTCGCGAATGCGACGCCTCCCATGCGTTCGCGAAGACCAATTTCCCAGCCCCGGATTTTTCTTCTACGCGAACGCGTCCTACAGCCACGCGAACGCGAAGCCTGCCCAACCTTTCCTACGCGAACGCGCCAGCCTAGTCGCAAACACGATGCTTTAGCAAACCTGGCCTTCGCGAACGAGGCCTGGGCCACGCGGACACGAAGGCTTAAATGCCTACACAGTTTTTTGCAATTTTTTGCAGGTTTTTCCAAGTTTTAAATGCCCGGATGATGGTCCGAATTCATCCCGAGGCCCCCGAGACCCCCAACGAAAGCCACCAACATGCTCCAAAACATGATAGGGACTTGTTCCAATCATAAAAACACCATCCTAAACATCAAAATCACAATTTTCACACGGATTCAAGCCTAAGTTTCTTCAAAACATCCAAAACTAACATTCAATCCAAGCCTGATCAAACGACGTTCGAATGACCTAAAATTTTGCACGCATATCCAAAATCACATAATGAAGCTACAAAAATTATTGGAATTCCATTCCGACCCCCGGATCAAAATTTCACCTACCGTTCGGATTTTGCCAAAATTGAACCATTGCCAATTCAAGCGTAAAACTACACCGGACCTCCAAATTCGATTCTGATTTCTCCCCTAAGCCATAAATGATCCCCCGAAACTAGTCAAATCATCTGAATCCGATTCCAAGCACTCTAACAAAATAGTCAACTCCAGGTTGACTTTTCATATTCAAGCTTCCTTCAAAAAGGCTATATGCCTCATTTTCAACCAGAATCACTCTTAACTCACTCGATAAACTCTAACACTGATATAAAAGCATAAAACATGTAAATGAAATGTAATGGGGTGGTAATTCCCATAACGACGTGCCGGGTCGTTACATTCTCCCCAACTTAAACAAACGCTCGTCCGCGAGCGGGTTAAGAAACATACCTGGAGTATCAAATAAGTGTGGATATCTGCTCCGCATGTCCTATTGGGTCTCCCAAGTTTCTTCCTCTACGGGACGACCTCTCCACTGCACTTTTACTGAACATATATCCTTGGATCTCAGCTTACGAACCTATCGACCCAAACTGGCTACCAGTTCCACATCATAGGTCAAGTCCTCATCTAACTGTATCGTGCTGAAGTATAACACATGTGACGGGTCTCCAACATACTTTCGGAGCATAGACACATGGAACACCAGGTGAACTCCCTACAAACTGGGTGGCAAAGCAAGCATATAGGCCACCTCCCCAACTCTCCTAAGCACCTCAAAAGGTTCAATGAACCTTGGGCTCAACTTTCCCTTCTTTCCAAACCTTATAATGCCCTTGATAGGCGAAACCTTCAGCAACACCTTCAGCAACACCTTCTTACATACTGAATAAGACACACCCCGGAGCTTCCGATTCGCATAACACTTCTGATGCGACTGAGCTGTGCGAAGTCTCTCCTGAATCACCTTGACCTTGTCTAAGGCATCCTGAACTAACTCTATCCCCAACAACCTAGCCTCGCCGGGCTCAAACCAACCGACTGGAGACCTACACCGCCTCCCATATAAAGCTTCATACGATGCCATCTGAATGCTGGACTAATAGCTATTATTATAAGCAAACTCTGCAAAAGGCAAGTAATCAGCCCATGAACCACCGAAATTAATGACGCAAGCATGCAATATATCCTCGAATATCTGAATAGTTCGCTCAGACTGCCCATCTGTCTGTGGATGAACTGTTGTGCTCAGCTCTACCTGTGAACCCAACTCTCACTGAAATGTCCTCCAGAACTGAGAAGTGAACTGGGTACCTCTGTCTGATATAATAAAAATGGGGAGTCCATGTAGTCTCACAATACATCTGGAAACTCCCTCACAACGGGGACCGAATCAAGACTGGGTGTCTTAGCCTCAACATCTCTAATGAAGGCAAATTAAGATAAACAACTCTTCCCAATCATTCTGAGGCACTGGCGTCCTTCCTATCCGGAAGAGCATAAAAACGAGCCTGGCCACTGCTAGTACGATCCTCGCCCGTAGGGCGACCCTTGGCCATCTGGCCACCAGTCCTAGCTAACTGTGCTGGTGCTGAAGAAACAGGAGTAGAAGACGAGGGCTGGTCCCTCTGCTGAGAACGCCTACAAATCCACTGAGGACACTCTCTCTTGATATGGCCCAAATCACCACACTCAAAACAACGACCTGAAGATGGAAGAAGGGACTGCTGAGGACCCCTCGCTGCAAATGAATCATGTGCTGAGGAAGCAGGGGCAGAGCTCTGAGCTGGAAGAGCACTCAATGCAGGCTGACTCTGCTGGCGACCCTACTGACCCTGATGACCCTGATGGCCATGACGACAATGATCTGATAAAGCTCCACTAGACTCTACACGTCCTGACTGATGGGATCTGAAAGAACGACACCTGCTATACTGAGGCTGGCCCCTAGATAGAGCACCACTGTAACTACCAGTGCCACGAGGCCTCTTAGCCTCTCTCTCCTCCCGCTCTATGCGGCGATCTGTCTCAATATGACGGGTAGCATCAACCTCCTCCTCAAAGGTAACTGCCGAAGCTCTCTCTCTAGTTATCAATATACGGATGGGGTAGATAAGACCATATATAAATCTCCTCATCCTCTCTTTGTCCGTCGGAATCATCCACATGGCATGACGGGCTAGCCGTGTGAATCTCATCACATACTGAGTAACCATCATATCCCCCTATTTCAGCCACTCAAACTGATGACGCAGCTCCACTCTCTGGGACTGAGGCACATACTTCTCCAAAAATACCGTGGAGAACTGCTGCCAAGTGAGGGGCGCTGCCCCAGCGGACCTACGCCTCTCAAAATCCTCCTACCACTAAAATGCTGGACCTGTGAACTGAAAAGTGGTGAACGCAACACCGCTGGACTCCAGAATACCCGCAGTGCGACGCATACGCTTAAATTTATCAAGAAAACCCTAGGCATCCTCGCCCTTAGTACCACTAAATGCCGGAGGCTGTAGCCTTTCAAACCTCTCCAGACGATGTTGCTCATCGTGAGGCATAACTGGAACCACATGAGCAGGGGCTGGTACAACGGGTGCAGCTGGCTAAACTGGAGCTGCCCCAGGTGCCTGAATACCTGTACTACCGGCTCGGGTGTGCGAGCCACGGGGGTCTGATTCCCTCCCCCTACCTGTGAAGAAGCCGCCGGAGTGGAGGCTGCAACCACATGGGCTAAATTAGTGAAAACTGGTAGAATCTGGGCCAAAGTCTCCTGAAGACCTGGTATCACAATAGGAACTGCCGATGCGTGAACCTGAGCTGCCGGAGCGTCTGCAGCTGGAATCTGGTCCTAAACTTGGGCCACTGGTGCTGTAATGTGACCCTGAGTCTGGTCAGATGGTGGGTCAGCAAGTGCTGGCGCTGCTGCCCTACCTCTACCACAACCACGGCCTCTGGGTGCCAAAGGTGGTCATCCGCAATATCCGCTAGCACGTGTTCTCGCCATCTGCGAGAGAATAGAATATGGAAAAATTTGGTTTCACGATAACACAAACCGCACGATATGAATCCATGAAAAAGTGAGGTTTTTCCTAAAGTTTCTATAGCCCTCCGAGGATAGACACAGACATCTACGTACCGATCCGCGAAAGCCTACTAAACCGGCTCATGACTCACGAGTCCTAGTAACCTAGGCTCTGATACCAACTTGTCACGACCCAAATTCGGTTGTGATGGTGCCCAACAATTAAGCTAGGCCAGCCAGACCAATAATTCTTTATCACAAATGAATATCAGTCCCAAATGGACATCTCAAGAATAATATATGAGTCAAAGAACTCCAATAATAATAATACGAATAAAATACTGATGAGTGCGAAAATAACTAACACTCCCAAAGATATAGAGTCACAAGTCTATAGCCTTTAAACAAAACCGAGAAAAAGTAGAGAATACTGTATAAAAGTTCTCAAATCTAAACATAAAGTAACAGCTGAAAAGAGCGGAGAAGCTAGGTTCTGCGAACGTCGGCAGCTACCTCAGCAACTCGATATGACTCTGTGAAAGCTGGAAATGCTCGTCTACTTCTCCTGAGTATCTGAATCTGCAACCAAGTGGTGCAGGGAGTAGGGGTGAGTACTAAGTACTCATTGAGTAATAAATATATACAAGTATCTGAAAGCAAGATATCCAAAGAATACCACAAAATGAAGCTAAAGTACAGTCCGATCCTCCAACGAACTAGCAACAACAGTGCAATACAATTATCACGGATAATTCAACAGATAAAGATGCAATGCAATGCACATAACCGCTACGGCATGTAGCCCGATCCATTTAACGTCGACGACGCTCACTGGGGGTGTGTACAGACTCCGGAGGGGCTCCTAGAGCCCAAGCGCAATACCGCTGGGCGTGCAGCCCGATCCTCATACCATATCAACCGCTGCGGCGTGCAGCCCGATCCATCCTCAGTCCACAACAATCATGTAAGTGACACAACAACTTAAATTATTTATTTCAAGGTTCCCTTTCATTAATTATGAAAATACGTTAATTTTTATTTAATTTTTGCAAAAGAGTTGACTTAGCAATTCAATACTGTGATTTCAAACCAGGATTGAGATCAGTGATTAAGAAAGTATAGCTATCACATATATAATTATCCCCTAGGGATACTACAGGTCGGCACAAGTCCCCAAACAGGGCTTACAACCCACAATTATATGAAATACAGTATTTTGCAACCACAAATATCATATTATACTCATTCGGGATGGACTTAGTTTCAATCCCTAGTCACAACCAATCCCCGCACCTGCCACGGCGTGCGAGCCACGCCCTACTAGCGTCACAATGTGCTAAGCCGGTGTTTCGAACCCTCAGGCTACCATATATACAAACTACCCACCTCTAGCCGGTCATAGACTCGTCCGCAATGCTTTTTCCTTTAGAATTCACAGCCTCGCGCGTAGAATCTATTCAAACCACAATAATTATATCATTTACGGGTCAAAGAAACATAACCCAATTTAATATATATGAAAACGCATAAATACACTAAGTTGGTAAAACCCGACCCCGAGCCCGCTACTCGAAAAAATCCGAAATTAGTACCAATGCGATCCCCATCTCGCCACGAGTCCGTGCATATTAAATTTATCGAAATCGGAGTTCGAACGGCCTTTCAAAACCAAAAAATTCGTTTTCAATACCTAGGCCACAATTCTTCACAATTTTTACCCAAATTTATGAAGATTGATATTAATTCTACCATAAAATTATGTTTTTGAGTCAAGAAACTTACCTCCGATGAATACCCGATGATTTCCCAGCGTTTTCCCGCGAGTTTCTCTCTCTAGGGCTCAAATTTTGTGTTTTTGGTGAATGAACCCGCGACTACACTGCTTCTGGATTTTAATTCTCTGTCGGACCAATTTGTTCTACTCGTTCCCGACGTACTCCCACGCGTTCGCGAAGCACAATTTCCCAGCCCCGGTTTTTTCTTCTACGCGAACGCGTCCTACAGCCACGCGAATGCGAAGCCTGCCTAACCTTGCATACGCGAACGCGACAGCCTGGTCGCGAACGCGATGCTTTAGCCAACCTGGCCTACGCGAATGCGGCCTGGGCCACGCGAACGCGAAGGCTTAAATGCCTGCACAGTTTTCTGCAATTTTCTGCAGGTTTTTCCAAGTTTCAAATGCCCGGATGATGGTCCGAATTCATCCCGAGGCACCCAGGACCCCAACGAAAGCCACCAACATGCTCCAAAACACAATACAGACTTGTTCCAATCATAAAAACACCATCCTAAACATCAAAATCACCATTTTCACACGGATTCAAGCCTAAGTTTCTTCAAAACTTCCGGAACTAACATTCAATCCAAAACCCGATCAAACGACGTCGGAATGACCTGAAATTTTGTGCGCATATCCAAAATTACATAACGAAGCTACAGAAATTGTTGGAATTCCATTCCGACCCCCGGATCAAAATCTCATCTACCGTTCGGATTTCGCCAAAATTCAACCTTAGCCAATGCAATCCTAAAACTACGCCGGACCTCCGAATTCGATTCCGATTGCCCCCTTAAGTTATAAATGATCCCCCGAAACTAGTCGAATCATCAGAATCCGATTCCGAGTACTCTAACTAAATAGTCAACTCCAGTTTGACTTTCCATATTCAATCTTCCTTCAAAATGGCTATATGCCTCATTTTCAACCCGAATCACTCCTAACTCACCCGATAAATTCTGACACTGATATAAAAGCATAAAACATGTAAATGCAAGGTAACAGGGTGGTAATTCCCGTAACGACGGGCCGGGTCATACAGCCTGAATCGTATTACATTACTTAGTAAGTTCATTAGACTAATACTGTATTTATTAGCATCCTCTCACAGAAATTTCTTGAAATAGGTATTCTAAATTTACAGGCCCAATCTTCATTTGTCAAATAATACAGAATAAAATATCGTATTTTTGGTAATTCGACATAATAGTGTTCATGATATTATATTGAGAAAAGTTAATATTTGGTAAATATTAGTCAAATGGACTATATGCTTTTAAGATTTGGTATGGGAAATACAACAAATAATTTAAGAAATATTGACTTATTCTACTAAGTCAATATTTGTCGAACACTAAAGGTACTCTGAATGTACATTTCCCACGTAATTATCATAAGATTAAGATATACACTATATAAATTTACGATTGGGACATAAATTGGATATGAATTAGTACAGAACCCGATTATATTCTTATTGGTTGGTACTTGTTGAAGCTGTCAATATGTATTTTGCGTCGTGTGGTGTATATCTTATTGGGAAATTATCCTAATATATAAGCATTATGTTACATAATACGAATGGATGTCCTAATAAATCTTGTTGTACAACCAGTATACTCAGACTCTAACCTATACCCTCGAATTCATTTCCAGATTGGGAACAAAATTAACTGGAATATGTTTTATAATGGAGTTGTTGTTATTATTCAATCGTATTGACAGCTTGTTGGACAAAATCGTAATAAATTTTACGATTGGATTATATGGTATAATGCCGTCTACCACTGTTTATAATTAACAGATCTTGTATATGTAAATATTAAACGTATAATACTGAGGTCATCATATAGGGTATAATGCGGTCTTATTAACACTTATTACGATTTGACTATTAGGGACTAACAAAATATTATTGTTATATAGGACCATATACGTTGATACTTGTCGTTATTACATAAGTCTTAGCTTTGATGACCACTCGACTTTATATAGGTCAAATGGACTTAATGTATTTCAACCAATCCAAATACAGTATTTCAGTATTTCACGAGTACTGAAATATAGTATTACTAACAGTTAAGCCCTTGATAAGAAATGCTCAGTGCTTACGAGCTAATTAAGCAAAGAAATTATTATATTATACTTCCAAAGGAGGTTTTTGTGTTGATCTAATGAACTTCCTCTGGATTTATGAATTGCTACACGTGGTGAGGAGGACGAAACTTTGGATTATATTATGCTGATATATAGAATTATTTTCTCTATTAAGATAAAGAAACCAACATGCCGTGCATCATTCTTTGGGTTTAATATGTTTGGCTTTATCTACTTAAATCAGTGTTGAGATTGCTACACAATCTATTTGATATTGCTCTTTTAGTCCCTGTTTCCCTAGTTTGACCAATTTTTAAGTGTAAATGGGCGTTTCCTTAAATTATGAGGGGATTTTAACTTATTTTCAAGCTATAAGGAAGTAAACGTAAATATAGAAAACAACATTCTTTGCTTAAAAAATTACCGTATGCTTTTATGAATACAAAATAATGCACATAGATTATGGGTCAATCATAGCAAGTCGTAATAATTCAAGTACCAAGTAGAGAAAAGGAATAATTAATCATATCTCCCATCAATGTGGGAAATGTTGACAACTTTTATTGATGATAATGGTGTGGTCTGTCTCTCCATGAAGAGATTCAGAGTCTTACAATCATATTTTTTTTTCCTTTGTGAGACTATATTCCTCTTACTCGTTGTCCCCTCTCTCTCTCTTTTTCTCTCTCTGTTTTTAGAAACCCCGCGGGGAAGAAGCAGAGATATCTTATGAGGCTTCCTTTCTTGGTATTTACAGTTATGAGCTGCATAAGCTAACATTTGGTGGTTGAGACCACATTAAGGGATTATCTTCGAGATAGCGGATGGGCCGTAGCCTTATTAATCATCTTAGGCGGGCGTTAAGTGTCATTAATTATGAGTGGTCGTGCCACTTATTAATTTTGAATTAGCCGGAAAAAGTGATTAACTTTGTTGATTATTATAGGGTCGTATTCCGACCCATACAAACATGAATAAAATGCATAAGTATTAATTAATGCTATCGATCATGTAATCTTTTAACATAATTCAACGGTTTAGAAATTCCGTTAAAATGGATTCTTTTGGTAAAACTTTTGACTAGTATGGAAATGAAATGGCCCCGTGAATTTGCTTTATAACTTGGGCAGATCTAAAGTCAAAGAATAGAAAGGGGAAAAGAAAGAAATAGAAAGAAGCAGAAGAGATATGGCAATCTATTTCTTCACAAGTTTAGGCTTTAATGTATGCCTAACACATAAGTTTAGGATAAATTACGGACATTTAAGATTCGAATAGATATATCCTATTAGACTGAGGTACATGCAATATAACTTTGTCATTCCAAATCCCTCAGTATAATTCCAAAAGTGTTAGTCTATACACTCATGCAGTAACTATATCCGGAGTGGTTGAACGCAACAACATATCTGGAAATTAGTCATAAAAATTTGGAGACACAAATTTCGCCTAATCATTATGATATAAATACGTTCATCTAAATATCATCGTGTATTGGGTACCATGATAATGATTATCGTATTAGGAGATATACCTACGTTAATACCTATTAGTCATTTAACTATACTAAATGGTTATATGTAAATTATCAATGATAGGACCCGTATAAAACTTCGTTCACCCATCTAGTTCCGATATTTCATTCATATGCAGGGGTGATTACGATGACTTTAATCTAAGGTTGTATGGATTTTTAATACGTATTTTTATAAATAATTCATATTATAGACTACAATCTCATACTAACCGTAAATAGCTTAGTAATTTATTACGATATATATCGCCATAATAATCACTATTACAAATCTATGTAATATGTAGTCTAATACAAATCAAAACGGCCCGTATATACACCAGTTATTTAACTCTTGTTTAAATAAAATACTTTACATTTGATTCCATTAACACATAAATCAAAAATGTAATCATATTTAATATGGCGCCCTACCCATAATTATACGAACATTTAACTTGTGCCCAATGTAAATGAAGGCCAAGAACATTATCCAATACATTCAGAGTTTTCCAATATAATTGACCACATTATTCAAATTGTAGGTTCTTGGGAGGTGAGATTGTACGTATAGTATTAAAATTTGATCTGTGGTTTACATGTATTATTACCCTTTATCTAGTATTAGGGTAATAATACATGTAGTATACGCCGTAAATAGGTATTTCTATACACTATAATGTATAGTGTGGCTAAATTCCACCGTGAGGTAATATCATTATGATAGGCCATTGATAATTCACACAGTTGTAATTACTATTATCGAAACTACTCCCATACAACCTAAACTATGGGTACTTGGGAGCCTGCCACTACGACGTATATTTAAACGTATTATCCGGTCCAACTAAGCAAAATATTTAATCTGTATACTTTAAGTGTTTAGGAGTACAAAAACCGGTTTATCATTTTTGTTTACATCGTATTGACTCATCACATGGTGTAGGTAATATACGATGTACGGATGGTAGTGAATCAAGTAAGTCATAGGACTTTATGTATCTTCTAGGACATATTTGACATTTTACAATCACATAACTCCATGCGGTCAAGAATGAATCACGAAATGTAATTCATTCTCTGAATATTTCCCTGTCTAATATGGTTAACCCTATCGTTATTGTGTATAAATTATACATATTAGTATACGACATATCTAAATGAATATGATTGTATTTCGTCTGAATCACATAAGTCCAATTAATAAT
Organism: Nicotiana noctiflora; assembly: GCA_032618575.1. Taxonomy (NCBI): domain Eukaryota; kingdom Viridiplantae; phylum Streptophyta; class Magnoliopsida; order Solanales; family Solanaceae; genus Nicotiana; species Nicotiana noctiflora. The sequence continues at coordinate 41,406 of JASVEL010005928.1, forward strand.
ATTAGTTATACTAATCGTATTGTTTGGTATCCATAAATGATGTATGTGGTTCAGAAATTGATATAATCGTACTGATAACCTCAACCGATGCGTCCTAATATATAAAATTCGATGTGTCCTACTACAATCATAGGATGTATATTCTTAACCCAGCGTATTCAGCGTAACCTTTACGCTATTAATGTCCCCGTTTACTATTAACATAAATGAATGCATATGTAATAGACGATATATGAAATTTGGGTAATACAATTATCTCAAATAGTTCATACTATTAACATAAATTTGAATATATATATATATATAGTAATACTGAGTGTACGTGTCACGACCCTAGTTCACCAATCGTGAACCTGTCATGACGGCACCCAGTCCCCACGACTAGGTAAGCCTAACACGTTGCGGAATATACAAGTTTATGAACATTAAATAACAAATAGCGGAAAAATAATATAAAAAAAGAATGTAATCCGTGCCGCTTGGCACATACACCCCTCAAACACACCGTATAAAAACACCACCAAGATCCGGATTCCCACGGGTAACACAAACTTAAAGAGAATATACAACTGTGGCTCTATGTGTAAAGAGTATCTAACAACGAAATGAAGGAAGACATCTACTAATACTATCAGAATAGAAGGGAAGCCTTCGGATCCGCGGACGTAGCAGATCATACCTCGAAGTCTCCCAGAAAGCTGCAGAATCACCTAGTACGAGCCTGCTCTGATGTACCTGGATCTGCATAACAAAAGTGTGTAGAAGAGTAGCATGAGTACACCACGGCGGTACTCAGTAAGTGCCAAGCCTAACCTCGATGGAGTAGTGACGAGGTAGGTCAGGGCCCTACTGAGAAACAATAACAAAATGATAATGACAAAAATAAGCAGTTTAAATGATAGAAATTCTGAAATAACAACAATAAAGTGATTACTGCAACCGTCTACAATTAAGCTAACAACAAGTAATAAAACTCAATTAACAAGTCCAAGACCTCTGGGAATTGAACCCACAGTCCCATTAACAGTATCCCTGGGTCTCCGGGAATCGAACCCGCAGCACATGTCTCAATACCTCAAGATGTGTCTCCATGAATCTCAGGATCTCCGAGAATCGAACCCGGAGTCCGTATCCCAATAATATCAATAGCTCAGGATCTGCAGGAATCGAACCCGCAGTCCATATCTCAATAACTCAGGATCTCCGGGAATCGAACCCGCAGTCCAAAAACAATACCACTCCGAGTCTCTGGGAATCGAACCCACAGCCCTGGGATCTCCGGGAATCGAACCCGCAGTCCACAAACACAACAAATAAAGGAATACACAGAGAGAATATAATATGCATAACTACAACTTCACCGAAACTAGTGCCAACAATATCAAGAAATTCAAGTAAGACAATCAGGCAACTAGGTAGTTAAATCCTATCTAATCATGCTTTTCTAACTAATACCGAGTAAGAGTATCGATTTAATCAGCTAAGAGTAGGAATATCACTAATCGAACAATTCAAGTAAAGTATATGTTACAACAACCAGCGCATGTACACGCCCGTCACCTCGCGTACAAGACATTTAAACTATCACATAATATCCTAGGGGTGAAAGTTCCCCCACACGAGGTTAGACAAGCCACTTACCTCAACTCCGGTACAAAACTGCTAAGAAACAACTCTCTTGCCGCGAATGTCGGCCTCCACAGGTATAGTATCTGATAAGAATCAATAGAATCGCATCAAAATAGGCCAATTGGGCATTACCCAACCAAAACAATTCAAAATACACCAAAACCCACAAGTTCCCAAAACCCGACTTTGAGTACGCTTCTCGAAAAATCACAAAAGTTACATATTCGGAACCCTCATCTCAATTCGAGTCTAAGCATATAAAGTTTACTAAATTCGGACTCCATTTGCCCATTCAAATCTTTGATTTTTCTAAGGTTTAAGCCTAGTGTGAAAACCCCCATTATTACCCCAAATTCATCCATTTTCATGAAAAACTTGCATAATATTATCAACAACAATCATAATTGGAGTCCATAATTGATTACCTGAAGAAACCCCTCGAATTCCCCTTCAAAATCGCCCAATTCGCACCTTAAGCCGAGCTCTCAAAGTTTGGAATGTTTCTGAAATTTGTAACTTCTCGTATAATTAAACCCTCTGCGATTTCCGCTTCTGCGGACTATTTTCCGCTTTTGCGGAACCGCTTCCGCGACAATTTGTCGCTTCTGCAAATCCCCAGGCCTAGCTGGCCCAATACGCTTCTGCGAGCCCAAGGCCGCTTCCGCGAGGCCGCTCCTGCGGACAAACGTCCGCTCCTGCGGATCCTCCCGCTCCTGCGAATAGGAGTCCGCTTATGCGGACTCGCTTAAGCGAGAAGCCATCCGCTCCTGTGAAATTCCCAATTCCATCTCCTGACCGCTTTTGCGGTTACACTCTCGCACCCGCGATAGCGCCTCAGCGGTAGACAGTCCGCTCTTGTGAACAATTCCGCCTCCGCACATCCAATTCCGCTTCAGCGGACTCGCCTCTGCGGTTCCATTTCTGCAGGGGCGAAAACAACAGAAACAGAACTCCTAAACCTGCAATTTCCATGTTTTCTTCCCGTTCACCCATTCGATAACACCCCGAGGCCCCCGGGACCTCATCCAAACACGCCAACACATCCTACTACCTTATTCGAACTTGTTCCAATCCTCAAAACACGTCTAACAACATCAAAACCCATAATTCACATCGAATTTAAGCCTAAATTTCTTAAAACTTTCCGAATTACACATTCGATTTAAAACCCGACCAAACGACTTCCGAATGACCTGAAAATTTGCGGACATATCCAAAATCACATGACGAAGCTACAGAAATTGTTGGAATTCCATTCCGACCCCCGGATCAAAATCTCACCTACCGTTCGAATTCGCCAAAATTTCAAACTTCGGCATTTCAAGTCTAATTGAGCTGCGGGCCTCCAAAATGCATTCTGAACACGCTCCCAACCCCGAAATCACCTAACGGAGCTAAAGAAACATTAGATTTCCGTTCCGATGTCATCTTAACACTGTTCCGACTACGGGACATTTTCCAACTATAAAGCTTTTATTTAGGGACTAAGTGTCCCAAAACACTCCTAATTTCAGAACCGACTCTCCCGGCAAACCACAATAGCAGAAATGAACTTAGGGAAGTAGTTAAATTGGAGATTGGGGCGTAATTTTCTAAAACGACCGGCCGGGTCTTTACATCTTCCCACACTTAAAAGGTTCATTCGTCCTTGAACGAGCATAGAAAACATACCTGGAATGGTGAAGAGATGGGGGTACTGGCTGCGCATATCCTGCTCGGTCTCCCAAGTCGCCTCCTCGACCGGCTGACCCCGCCACTGAACCTTTACTGAAGCGATGTTCTTTGACCTTAGCTTTCTGACCTGCCTGTCTAGAATGACTACTGGCTCCTCAACATAAGATAGATCCTTGTCTAGCTGAACAGATGTGAAATCCAACACATGCGACGGGTCACCATGGTATCTCCGGAGCATGGAGACATGAAATACGGGGTGAACTCCGGCTAGGCCGGGAGGTAAGGCCAACTCATAAGCAACCTCCCCAACACGCCTCAAAATCTCAAAAGTGCCAATAAATCTAGGACTCAGCTTTCCTTTCTTCCCAAACCTCATAACGCCCTTCATGGGCGAGACTCGAAGCAGAACCCGTTCACCAACCATAAAAGCCACATCGCGAACCTTCTTGTCCGCATAACTCTTCTGTCTAGACTGGGCTGCACGAATTCTGTCCTGAATCACCTTGACCTTGTCCATAGCATCCTGAGCCATATCAGTACCTAGCAATCTTGCCTCGCCCGACTCGAACCAACCCACGGAGACCTGCACCTCCTACCATATAGAGCCTCACACGGTGCCATGTGAATACTGGACTGGTAGCTGTTGTTATAAGCAAACTCCGCCAGTGGCAAGAAGTGATCCCATGAACCTCCAAACTCAATCATGCATGCACGGAGCATATCTTCCAAAATCTGAATAGTGCGCTCGGACTGCCCATCAGTCTGGAGGTGAAATGTTGTGCTCAGCTCCACCCGAGTACCTAACTCCTGTTGTACGGCTCTCTAGAACCGTGAAGTGAACTGAGTGCCTCTATTTGAAATGATGGAAACTGGAATACCATGCAGCCGAACTATCTCTCTGATGTGGATCTCTGCTAGTCGCTCCGATGAATAAGTAGTGCTCACTGGTATGAAATGGGCGGACTTGGTCAGCCGATCCATAATGACCCAAATGGAATAAAACTTCCTAACAGTCCGTGGAAGTCCAGATACAAAGTCCATGGTAATGCGCTCCCATTTCCACTCTGGAATATCAATCTGCTGCATCAATCCACCCGGACGCTGATGCTCATACTTCACCTGCTGGCAGTTGAGGCATCTACAAACATAATCAACTATATCTCTCTTCATCCGCCTCCACCAATAATGCTATCTCAAGTCCTGATACATCTTCGCGGCACCCGGATGGATGGAATGCCGCGAGCTATGGGCCTCTGCTAGAATCAGCTCTCGAAGTTCATCTACATTGGGCACACCGATACGCCCCCACATCCTCATAACCCCATCATCCCCAATGGTAACATCTCGAGCATCACCACGCCGAACTCTATCCTGGAGGACAAGCAAATGAGGGTCGTCGAACTGACGCTCCCTGATACGGTCAAATAGAGAAGACCGAGAAACCACACATGCCAGAATCCGGCTGGGCTCCGAAAAATCCAATCTAACAAACTGCCTGGCTAGAGCCTGAACATCCATCGCCATAGGCCTCTCTGAAACTGGTAGATATGCTAAACTCCCCAAACTCTCTGCTCGACGACTCAAGGCATCGGCAACCATATTAGCCTTGCCCGGATGATAGAGAATAGTAATATCATAGTCCTTCGGTAGCTCCAACCATCTCCTCTGACGCATATTCAGGTCCTTCTGCTTAAGCAAGTGCTGCAAGCTCCGGTGATCAGTGTAGATCTCACAAGGAACCCCATACAAGTAATGACGCCAAATCTTCAAGGCGTGAACAATGGCAGCTAGCTCCAAATCATGAACAGGATAGTTCTTCTCATGCACCTTCAGCTGTCTGGACGCGTAGGCAATCACCCTACCTTCCTACATCAATACTGCACCGAGTTCAACTCGTGAGGCATCATAATATACAGTATAGGACCCCGAACCTGTAGGCAACATCAATATGAGGGCCTAAGTCAATCTTGTCTTGAGCTTCTGAACGCTTACCTCACACTCATATGTCCACTGAAAAGGGGCACCCTTTTGGGTCAATCTGGTCATAGGTGCTGCAATCGAAGAGAACCCCTCTACGAAACGACGTCAATAGCCAGTAAAACCAATGAAACTACGAATCTCAGTAGCGGAGGAGGGTCTGGGCCAACTCTACACGGCCTCCACCTTCCTCGGATCTACTCGAATACCATCACTCGACACCACGTGGCCCAAAAATGCCACTGAACTCAACCCGAATTCACATTTAGAGAACTTGGCATATAGCTGCTTCTCCCTTAGAATCTGAAGCACTATCCTCAAATGCCGCTCGTGCTCTTCCCGACTCCAGGAATATACTAGAATATCATCAATGAAAACAATCACGAACGAGTCCATGTATGGCCTGAAAACACTGTGCATCAAATGCATAAAGGCTGTTGGGGCATTAGTGTAAGGCCCCGTAAAATAATTGTGCATAAAACCTAGTAGCTATGGTGTCATGGTCCGAATAAATGTGTTAGGAATGCGTAGAATTCTTCGCGGCGAGCTTGCTCGCCGCGGTTCGGACCCTTGGTAGTGATTTAAGTTTCAAAAATGTAGAGAATTAATTTTTCCGAAAAATGTCAAATATGCGGTCAAGAATGCGACCGCAAACCTGACATGCGGACCGCATTCTTGCCGCAAAACGTTCCAGAGAGTTTCCCAAAAATCGTGTCAAATGTGCGGTCGATATGCGATCGCATGTCAAATCTGCGGTGCATTTTGCGACCGCAGATCAAACATACGGACCGCATTCTGGCCGCATTCCTTAACAGAACCTGTGTAAAATTTGGGGCAATTCTGCGGTCACTATGCGGACCGCATGTTGATTCCTGCGGTCGCATAGTGCACCGCATAATTGACCCCGGCCCCGATTTTTGTAACATTTTGACCCGATCTCTTCTTTAATATAACACCTTTCTTCTTCATTTTATCATATCATCTCACCAAAATTAGAGAGAGAAGAGAGGGTTTTTAGAGAGAGAAATCTTTCATCTTCAAAGATTGTTCCAACCATCTTAATTCCAAGGGATCTTAGGGCAAGGATTCAACTTCCCCAATCTTTTCAAGGTAAAAATCCTAACTATTTTCTTTAACTTTCAGTTTTAATTGGGTAAAGAGAGGCTTGCATATAATAGCTTTTGAAAATAGAATTTTTACACTCATGCATGATTATTGAACTTGATTTTTAGTAAAAAGAAGTGAGTAAAAGTAAGAGTCTTCAAGAACAAGGTTGGCAAAAGTAAGATAGCGTGGGTAAGCATAAAGTAGGAAGTTAACGGAAGAAAACTCATCACCGGTATGTATGGCTAATTTTGATTCTTGTAAAATCGCCCAAATGTGTGCGAATTGTTTTGGCATGTGTCAAATTGAGAAATTTTACGTAATTCTTTGATTTCCTTGTTGAGCATTCGATTGATGTTGAACTACGTGTGGTGTGGTATGAAATATGAATTGAAAGATAAAAAGGTAATCGAGATCGGTAAAGAATTGGGAACAACCATTGTGATGGCATATTTGGCTTATTGTAGAAGGAATTTGAAACACCTTAATTGTGGTAAATTGTTGAACATGATTATATGGGCATTTTCGATTTTGGAATACTTGTAACTTGGTTTTGATATTGGCTTGAGAAGAAATTGAGAACATGAACCAATGTGTAAGTTGCTTATTTGAACTTGTTGAAATTGTGTGTAGTACCTTATCTGCTGTTTGAAATTGTTGTGTTTTCAACTGTAAGGTGGGGTCGTGTTGCGCGCCGCAACGTGGGGAAATAAGGTGTGGGTTGGGGTGATAAGGGTGGCCGAGGTAATAAGGGTGGTCAGGGGCAATAATGATGGAAAGCGATCGAAATCGCTATTGAAAATTGATACAAAAATCAATAATGTGAAATTGTGAAAGGAGACAAGCAGGAGAGTTTGCAACCTGTGGGGCACTGATTGCCCATTTGTTTGACTACTTGTGCTTTATGTGATTGATTGGTTATTGTTAAATTGGTTGATCGTAGAAAGTACTTTGTGTGAGAATTATTTGAAATGAGGAAAATGTGGAAATAGGGTTGGCTGGCTTAATTAATTGTTGATGTAATTTAATGGCTTGAGTTTACTTGGGACAAAGTTTGTCCATACATACCAGTACAATTCAAGTGTACTGACGTCCCTTTTGCCGGGGCGCTACATTCGTGTTATGATTGTAGGTGGATCAGTAGCAGGCACTTCAGCTCATCGGCAGTAGTATCCTTCTCCTTCCACTGCCCGTTTTGGTGAGCCCCTTTCTTCCTCGGGGCCTTGTGTGGTTCATGCCACTTTGGTTTAGATTTCATTTTGGTTTTGTAAGGTATAGCCGGAGCCTTGTTACCGGCAAGTATTGTATTTCCCTTTTTGTATCCTAGAGGCTCTATAGACATGTAAACTGTGGGATTGTGGCCTATGTATATGTATGTGGCGTTGTAAATATAAATTATGAACTTGTTAGTGAATCAATCACATGGTTATGTTTATGCATTATGAAATCAGTCATTATTGGTAAAATATTTGGTTAATGAGAAACAATCAACACAGGGTTAACGCGTGGGAATGAAAGGCACCCGGGTCCGCTTGACTGGGGCAACCTCGGTCAGGCGCCGGTCATGTCCCTCGATTTGGGGCGTGACAATTAGTCAGCCCAAAAGACATCACGAGGAACTCATAGTGGCCATACCGTGTCTTGAAGGCAGTCTTCGGGATATCTGGCTCCCGAATCTTCAGTTGATGATACCCAGAGCGCAAATCAATCTTAGAAAACACCTGTTCGCCCTGTATCTGGTCAAACAAATCATCAATGCGAGGCAAAGGATATCGGTTCTTCATTGTAAACTTGTTCAGTTGACGATAGTCAATACACATACGCATAGAACCGTCCTTTTTCTTCACAAACAACACAGGATCACCCCAAGGCGAAACACTGGGTCGAATGAAATCCTTACCCAATAACTCTTGTAACTGATCCTTCAACTCAGGAGGAGCCATACGGTACGGTGGAATAGAAATGGGCTGAGGGCCCGGCAACAAATCAATAGCTAAATCAATATCTCTGTCGGGCGGCATGCCCGGGAGATCAGCTGGAAATACATCAGCAAAGTCACGTACCACAGGAACAGAATCAATAGAGAGAGTGTCAATACTGACGTCCCACACATAAGCTAAATAAGCAGCACATCCCTTCTCAACCATACGCTGAGTTCTGAGAAAGGAAATAACATGGCTAGGGGTGTGATCTAGAGTACCATTCGACTCAATACGTGGAATGCCTCGCATAGCCACCGTCACGGTCTTGGCGTGACAATCAAGAATAGCATAATGGGGGCAACAACCACTCCATGCCCAGAATAATATCAAAATCGACCATCCCGAGCAACAATAGATCCGCTCCGGTCTCAAAACCACAAATGGTAACCAAACACGACCGATACACACGGTCCACAGCCAAAGAATCACCCACCGGAGTGGAAACATAAATGGGGGCACTCAAAGAATCCCGAGGCACACCCAGATGAGAAGCAAAATAAGAAGACACATATGAGAAAGTGGAACCAGGGTCGAATAGAACCGATGCCTCCCTGTGACTAACCGTAATAATACCTGTGATAACAGAGTCAGATGCAACAGCCGCAGCGCGATCAGGAATAGCATAGAATCTGGCATGTCCCCCCTCTCGAGTGCGGGCTCTGGCACCCTGACCCCTGCTCCTGGCTAGCTGGGCAGGTGGAGTGGCACCTGGAGCTGGAATGATAGCCTGCTGGCCCTGAGAACCACGCTGAGGCTGTGAAGACTGATGAGGTGCTCCCCTCCTACGCCTGGGGAACTCCCTAACTATATGGCGAGTATCCCCGCACTCAAAGCAAGCTCTGGGAGGACGCGGTGGCTGTGACTGACTGGCCTTACCCCCCACTAGTCTGACCCTATGAAGGACCCCGTGCAGGAGATGCACTGGAAACTGGGGGAACATAATAAGGCTCCTAAGGTGCTGGAAGAGCTGGAGTACTACCGGCTGCTGGCAAAGCTGAGTGAACTGGTCGACCGGAATAACCCCTTCCAAAATGACCGACTGCTGAAGTGCGGGCACCAGAGAAATGGCCCGACTCACGAGACCTCTTGGCCTCTCTCTCTCCCTGCTCTCTGGGGAGCATACTCTCGATCCTCCTAGCAATGCTCACTGCCTACTGATAAGATATATCTGTCTCTAACTCTCTGGCCATACTAGATCGGATCGGCGGAATCGGGCCCTCAATAAATCTCCGCACCCTCTCCCGGACCGTGGCTACCAAAGCCGGTGCATGTCTGGCTAGACGGGTAAAACTGATAGCATACTCCGATACTGACATGGAGCACTGTCGCAATCGCTCAAACTCCGAGCGCCAAGAATCCCTAAGGCTCTTGGGAACAAACTCCCTCAAAAATAGATCTAAAAACTGGGTCCAGGTCAATGAAGCAGACTCCTCCGGACTATCCAACTCGTACGTGCGCCACCAATCATAAGCGGCCCCACGAAACTGAAAAGCAGTGAAGGAAACCCCGCTGGTCTCCACAATCCCCATAGTACGAAGAATACGATGACACTCCTCCAGAAAACCCAATGCATCATCTGAAGCCAAACCACTGAACACTGGAGGGTCATATTTCTTGAACCTTTCCAATCTACGCTGCTCGTCCTCAGAGGCAGCTGGCCCACCTCCGGGCTATGTTGGGCGGCAGGAGGCATAACCATAATCTCTGGAACATGTCCCACTGGCACTCGTTGCTCAGGTGTAACGGCTGCGGGAGTCTGGGCCCCTCCCCCGGCCTGGGATGTTGCTGTAGCGAGAGGAAGCAGTCCTGCCTGAGCTAAAGTGGTATACATACTCATGAACTGGGCTAGGGTCTCCTAGAGTGCTGGAGTAGTGGTGGCTGTAGTCGGTGTACCAGGTTCCTGCGCTCCAACCTGGTCCACCTATGGTACCTCAGCGGCAGCGTACGCGGGTGCTGTGGCTGCACCTTGGGTGCGTCTTCGTCCTCTACCTCGGCCCTGGTCTCTGACGGCGGCAACAGGGGGCGCGGGTACCTGATCGTCATGAGTGGCACGTGTCCTCACCATCTGTGAGAGAATAGAAAGCAGTAGTTTAGATTTGGTGCCAAAAAATGTCGCACGACAAGGAATCCAAAAAAAATGAAGAGTTTCCTACACAGTTACATAGCCTCTCGTAGATAAATACAGACGTGTCTGTATCGATCAGCGAGACTCTAAGTAACCGGTTTGTGTCCCGTGACACCTATGAACCTAGAGCTCCGATACCAACTTGTCACGACCCTAGTTCACCAATCGTGAACCTGTCATGATGCCACCCAGTCCCCACGACTACGTAAGCCTAACACATTGCGGAATATACAGGTTTATGAACATTAAATAAGAAATAGCAGAAAAATAATATAAAAAGGAATGTAATCCGTGCCGCTTGGCACATACACCCGTCAAACACACTGTATAAAAGCACCACCAAGACCCAAAATCCCACGGGTAACACAGACTAAAAGAGAATATACAACTATGGCTCTATGTGTAAAGAGTATCTAACAACGAAATGAAGGAAAACATCTACTAATACTATCAGAATAGAAGGAAGGACTCCGGATCCACGGACGTAGGAGATCATACCTCGAGGTCTCCCAAAGATCTGTTGAATCACCTAGTATGAGCCTGTCCTGATGTACCTGGATCTGCACAACAAAAGTGTGCAGAAGAGTAGCATGAGTACACCACGGCGGTACTCAGTAAGTGCCAATGCTAACCTCGATGGAGTAGTGACGAGGAAGGTCAGGGCCCTACTGAGAGAAATAATAACAAAATGATAATGACAAAAATAAGCAGTTTAAATGATAGAAATTCTGAAATAACAACAATAAAGTGATTACCGCAACCGTCTACAATTAAGCTAACAACAAGTAACAAAACTCAATTAACAAGTCCAGGACCTGTGGGAATTGAACCCACAGTCCCATTAACAGTATCCCTGGGTCTCCGGGAATCGAACCCGCAGCCCATGTCTCAATACCTCAAGATGTGTCTCAATGAATCTCAGGATCTCCGGGAATCGAACCCGCAGTCCGTATCTCAATAATATATCAATAGCTCAGGATCTCCGGGAATCGAACCCGCAGTCCATATCTCAATAACTTAGGATCTCCGGGAATCAAACCCGCAGTCCATAAACAATACAACTCCGGGTCTCTGGGAATCGAACCCACAGCCCTGGGTTCTCCTGGAATCGAACCCGCAGTCCACAAAAACAATAAATAAAGGAATACACAGAGAGAATATAATATGCTTAACTACAACTTCACCGAAACTAGTTCCAACAATTATCAAGAAATTCAAGTAAGACAATCAGGCAACTAGGCAGTTAAATCCTATCTAGTCATACTTTTCTAACTAATACCTAGTAAGAGTATCGATTTAATCAGCTAAGAGCAGGAATATCACTAATCGAACAATTCAAGTAAAGTATGTATTACAACAACCAGTGCATGTACAGGCCCGTCACCTCGCGTACAAGGCATTTAAACTATTACATAATATCCTAGGGGTGAAACTTCCCCCACACGAGGTTACACAAGCACTTACCTCAACTCCGGTACAAAACCGCTAAGAAACAACTCTCGTGCCGCGAATGTCAGCCTCCACAGGTATAGTATCTGATAAGAATCAATAGAATCGCATCAAAATATGTCAATTGGGCAGTACCGAACCAAAACCCACAAGTTGCCAAAACCCGACTTTCGGTACGCTTCTCGAAAAATCACGAAAGTTACATATTCGAAACCCTCGTCTCAATACGAGTCTAAGCATATTTAGAGCATGTTTGGAAAGCCACCTAGGAATTGGATTTGGGTGTAATTGGATGTAATTACACAGTTTGGCATGTTTGTTTGGCCAAGTAATTACTTGGTCAACATGAAATTGGGTGTAATTGGAGAGGTGTAATTACACTCTCCAATTCTCAAGGGGGAGGTGAGAATTGGTGGTAATTACACTGTGTAATTACAAGGTTATTTTTTATTTTCATTCCTTTTTATTTTATTTTAATTTATTTTCTTTATAACTTTTTATTTCCATTATTTTAATTTTTAAGTTCTTTTAAAATTGTAAAATATATTTTTCTTTGTACATTATTTCTCTTCCTTTATTTCTAAAGTTATTTTATGTAATTGCTTATATTATATTTTTATTTATTTTATTATTCTATTTTTTGAAAATTTACCTCCTAGTATTATAAATAACGAGTCATATAATGAGTGATGTAATTAAAGTGGAATTTCATTGTTGAATGTGGTTATAAACTTATTATATTTCATAATCTAAAATTATAGTGGAACTTACTATTATTATGTTGGAATTTGACATATGCTAAATAATGTTTTAAATTTTTTTTTTAAATTGTGTTACATTCATGGTTCTAATTTACTTGTTTTAGTAGTATTGGCTCACTCGCATGTTGTTCATTTTTTAGTTAAAATTGATAGATCAGTTTTGTCAAACGCTTGAATAATGTTATGAAATTATATTTATAAATATTAATTTATTTTATCAAATATGAATTCCTAAATGCTTACAAAATAACATATATTTTTAGTTTTTGTATGTATCTAAACATAATATTATTAATTTAAAATATATAGATAAATTTTACAATATTAGTTTATATATTATTACTTATTAATGTATATTCATTAAAAATATACATCTTAAATATCAAATACAATATTATTTATACTTATAAAAATTTATAGGCATATATTTAGTATATTAACTTTTAAGTTTTGATAATTACTTAACTTAAAATTTAATTTAATTGTGTAATTACACTTGTACAACCAAACAATAAACTTGTAATTACACTTGACAAACAAACAGGCCGTCGTAATTACACAAATGAGTAATTACTAGGCTATGTAATTACTACCCTAGTAATTACACCAATTCCAATTACATGGTGGCTTTCCAAACAGACTCAAAGTTTACTAAATTCGGACTCCATTTGCCCATTCAAACCTTTGATTTTTCTAAGGTTTAAGCCTAGGGTGAAAACCCTCATTAATTACCCCAAATTCCTCCATTTTCATGAAAAACTTGCATAAAATTATCAATAACAATCATAATTATAGTCCATAATTGATTACCTGAAGAAACCCCTCGAATTCCCCTTCAAAATCTCCCAATTCGCACCTTAAGTCGAGCTCTCAATGTTTGGAATGTTTCTGAAATTTCTAACTTCTGGTATAATTAAACCCTCTGCGATTTTCGCTTCTGCATACCATTTTCCGCTTCTGCGGAACCGCTTCCGCGACAATTTGTCGCTTCTGCGAATCCCCAGGCCTAGATGGCCCAATCCGCTTCTGCGAGCCCAAGGCCGCTTCCGCGAGGCCGCTCCTGCGAATCTTCCCGCTCCTGCGAATAGGAGTCCGCTTCTGCGGACTCGCTTATGCGAGAAGCCATCCGCTCCTACGAAATTCCCAATTCCATCTCCTGACCGCTTCTGCGGTTTCACTCTCGCACCCGCGATAGCGCCTCAGCGGTCGACAGACTGCTCCTGCAACAATTCTGCCTCCGCGCTAACAATTCCGCTTCAGCGGACTCGCCTCTGCGGTTCCATTTCCGCAGGGGCGAAAACAACAGAAACAGAACTCCTAAACCTGCAATTCCCATGTTTTCTTCCCGTTCACCCATCCGATAACACCTCGAGGCCCCTGGGACCTCATCCAAACACGCCAACACATCCTAATACCTTATTCGAACTTGTTCCAATACTCAAAACACGTCTAACAACATCAAAACCCATAATTCACATCAAATTCAAGCCTAAATTTCTTAAAACTTTCCGAATTACACATTCGATCTAAAACCCGACCAAACACTTTCGAATGACCTGAAAATTTACGGACAAATCCAAAATCACATGACAAAGCTACATAAATTGTCGTAATCCCATTCCGACCCCCGAATCAAAATCTCACCTACCGTTCGGATTCGCCAAAATTTCAAACTTCGGCAATTCAAGTCTAATTGAGCTACGGGCCTCCAAAATGCATTTCGAACACGCTCCCAACCCCGAAATCACCTAATAAAGCTAAAGGAAACATCGGATTTCTGTTCCGATGTCGTCTTAACACTGTTCCGAATACGGGCCATTTTCCAACTATAAAGCTTCTATTTAGGGACTAAGTGTCCCAAAACACTCCGAATTTCAGAACCGACTCTCATGGCAAACCACAATAGCAGAAATGAACTTAGGGAAGCAGTTAAATTGGGGATTGGGGCGTAATTTTCTAAAACGACCGACTGGGTCGTTACAGTACCAAATGAACAAATTCTAGTAATTATTCGGAAAAGACTTGTACATGTATTTTATGCACGTCTGTTTACATCGCACCATACTATCTTTACCCAAATAGTTCTTATTACAATTAACCTCAATATTATATCCAACCTGTGGTTAATCCTCGAAATAATACTAAGCACTCTAACGTTATTTTATAAAATAAATATTTCACATTTATAGTTTACGATATATACATACCTACATTACCCCGACCATTATTTTAAAAACATATTGTATGATATTATTTAGCGCATGTATGTATTTATATCAGTTGTATCAAATATTACTATAACGTATTATTTAGAAACTATGTTACATAGTATCGCAGATTTGGACCATACATGGACTTATGTCAGATATCTCCGTATAACAAGCCTTTTAAGTAGACCATTTACATAGAAATTTTCATTAATGTCACGACCCGGATTTTCCCCCAACATCGGGATCGTGATGGCGCCTACTCGTGGTAGCTAGGCAAGCCACTACATTCAATATTATCCTGTTTTTAGCAATGTTTCATACTCATTTTTATCAACTAGAACAATAACATTAATTAAATAAGTGCGGAAGACTTTTAAAATAGACATAAGTAATTCTAAAGCAAAACACTAATGAAATCCTCTACCCAAGATGTGGAGTCGCCAACTCACGAACTACTACTGAATACTACACATAAAAGGTCTAAAAGAAAATAACATATATCTGTATGCCTCGGAACAAAGAGAACACGACAAATAATATAAGTAAGTGGAAGAGACGCCGGGCCTGCGGACGCCTGCGAGCTACCTTAGTCTCGGAATGATCAACTCCCATGCAAGACTCTACTGATGTTGCTCCTGATCAAAACCTGGACCTGTGCAAAAACGCATAGAAGTGCAGTATCAGCACAATCCGACCTCATGTGTTGGTAAGTGCCTGGCCTATCCCGGCGAAGTAGTGACAAGCCTAGGACCAGACACCTACATAAACCTGTGCAGTTCTATATACATATGTACACCACAAGATAACAAAGAGATATCAAGTAACAAACCAACAAGAAATATCATAAGAGGGAAAACTCAACAGTCAACAATAGTTATTAAGTCAACAATGGAAAATAGTTAATATCAAACAAGGAGTAGCAAATAGTTGCACGGCATCACCTTTCGTGCTTTTACTCTCATCCTCACCAAGTAAGCAAATAAAGTGCACGGCATAACCCTTTGTACTTTTACTCTCATCCTCACATCCATGGCACGGCATAATCCTTCGTGCATGGTTCAATAACAAGGCACGACATTACCCTTCGTGCATAATCAATATCACAAGGCACGACATGAACCTTCGTGCATAATCAATAACAATGCACGACATTAACCTTCGTGCAATAACAGTAATACAAGGCACGACATCACCCTTCGTACATTATCACTCTTCCTCACCCAAATAACAATCACAGTTAGGGCAGAGAATGAAAACAATAATCATGAATCCGTCGCGGCAAGGGATGCAATAATCATCACAACAAGTCCCGACAAGGGAAAATAATATTTCACTTCACAATAAGTCCCGGCAAGGGAAAACAATTTACAATTCTACAACCCGGCAAGGGTTCAACAATTCATCTTTAAAATATCTCACAACAAGTATCAACAACGATTCACGGTCATGCTAGACGCCAGGGTATGGATGCTCGTCACCACAACTGTCACGACCCCAAATCCGGTCGTGATGGCGCCCAGCACACTGCTAGGCCAGCCTGACCAATTAACAACAATCACGGAGCCATACGCTCACTTTATCCAATTTAAGCATACGGAAATAATTCAACAGTGATAGATACATATTAAAAACAGGGAACCAAGTCCCAACACGTGCCAACTCCCATAGACCGAAGGGTCAAGAGTCATGAGCCTCTACGGAATATACAAGTGTAAATAGTGAATATAACTGTGCACAAGTGTGGGATGATCAGAACAAAATATAGACAAACTGGAGAATCAGGTCCTGCGAACGCTGGCAGCTACCTCGACTGTCCAAAAGCACTCCCGAGCCGCAATGGAATCAGCTCTGCTGTAATGTACCTGGATCTGCACACAAGGTACAGGGAGTCGGGTGTGAGTACTTCCAACTCAGCGGTAATAAAAGTAAATAATGCTGAAGGGAAGAAAACCACGCAAGGCACTATCTCTTGCTACACAATACGGAACTATCATAAAACTTCAAAACACTATCATTTTATTCCTTTTTAGCATATGTGAGTAGATTATTTAGAAATCTCAATTTTTAGCTACTTTCTTTCATTATAACATACCAATACTTGGGAGAATCTCAAGCAGTGCAAGTCAGCACTCAAATCAGCCTCTCGGGCTCAGCACTCCTTAACAATTTATACCAGGAGATCCGGTCAATAAAGCAACAAATGCACATGTGCCAGTAAAGTATGAGTGCTAAAATGTTATGCCACGTAGTACACGTAAACCAATGTATGTATGCCATGCAATGCATATGACCGCTACGGCGTGTAGCCCGATCCTTTTGGGTACCCGTGCTCACTGGGGGTGTCCAGACTCCGGAGGGGCTCCTACAGCCCAAGCACAATATCAATATCACACCTGCTGTGGCGCGCAGCCCGATCCATATACTACTGCGGCGTGCAGTCCGATCCATGCATGTGTGTGCATATGCTCACATGAATGTCATGCCCTAACATATGGCCCTCGGCCCCAATCAATCTAACAAATAATCAAGAAAGCCCTACGGCAACAATATCATATTAGCTCACAGCAAAAAATATTATTAAGACCTTGTTCAAGTTTTTTATAACCTTATAATAATGTTGAATAGCAATAATTCCATTTTTAACCTTAAATTTAGAATAAAATATGCTCAGTGTTATCAAAACAGTGATACCAATCCTTGAAGGATTCAAATAATTGGCACGAAGCCCAAACGTGATAATTAGTCCAATTAATTTTAACAATTAGGTGTTATTATTTATTACGCGGGACGGACCAAGTCACGATCCCCAATGGTGCTCTACCCCATGCCCGTTATTCGGCATGCAAGTCACCTCAACACAGCACTAAGATGTGGAAGTCTGGGGTTTACTAACCCTCAAGACATTATTTACAAGAATTACCCACCTCGAACCGACGAAAGCTCATGCCCGCGACGCCTTAGCTCCTCGAACCGGCATCCAAACACGTCAAAACTATCACAAATCAGCACAAATATATCAAAATAGGCTAATGGAACATCACCCAATCGAAAGAACTCGAAAAATATCAAAAATCACGAAATTTGCAAAACCCGAGCCCCGGGCCCACATCTCAAAAAACTTCGAAACTCATATTTCCAGAACCCTCGTCTCGCCACGAGTCCATACATATAAAATTTACCAAAATCGGAGTTCGATTGGCCTTTCAAAACCCAAATTTTCGTTTTCAATATCTAGGCCACAATCCTTCACAATTTCTACCCAAATTCATGAAGATTGATGTTAATTCTATCATAAAATGATGTTTTTGAGTCAAGAAACTTACCTCCGATGAATGCCCGATGATTTCTCAGTGATTTCCTCGAGTTTTCTTCTCTCTAGGGCTCAAAATTGTGTTTTGGGTGAATGAACCCGTGAGCCTTCTATTTCTGTGATTTAATTCACTGCCAGACCCGTTTGCTCTATGCGTTCGCGTGAGCTCCCACGTGTTCGCGATGCCCAGTTCCCTTTTACTCTTCGCGAACGCGACGCTACCACGCGTTCGCGATGCTCAACTTGGCTTACCCTACGCGAACGCGAACTCCACCACGCGTTCGCGATGAACAAAATTCCCAGCGCCTATTTTCATTCTACACGTTTGCGTCACCCCCTCACGCGAATGCGAAGCTTAACTCCCTCTGACCTACGCGAACGCGACGCCCTTGTCGCGGACACGATGCTTTAGCCCACCTAGCCTTCGCGAACGCGACCCATGTCACGCGAACGCGAAGGTCTAAATGACTGGGCAGAAACCTGCAGTTTTCTGCAGATTTTGCCAAGTCCCATATGCCCGGTTGATGGTCCGAAATCATCCCGAGGCCCCCGGGACCCCAACGAAAACCACCAACATATTCCAAAACACGATACGAACTTGTTCCAATCATAAAAACACCATCTTAAACATCAAAATCACCAATTACACACGGATTCAAGCCTAAGTTTCTTCAAAGCTTTCAAAACTAACATTCAATCCAAAACCCGATCAAACGACGTCCGAATGTCCTGAAATTTTGCGGACTATCCAAAATCCTATAACGAAGCTACAGGAATTGTCGGAATTCCATTCCGACCCCCGGATCAAAATCTCACCTCCCATCCGGGTTTTGCCAAAATTCAACCTTAGCCAATTCAAGCCTATTTCTACATCGGGCCTCCAAATTCAATTCCGATTGCTCTCCTAAGTCATAAATGATCCCCCGAAACTAGTCGAATCATCAGAATCTGATTCCGAGCACTCTAACTCGATAGTCAATTCTAGGTTGACTTTCCATATTCAAACTTCCTTCAAACATGTTATTTGCTTTATTTTCAATTCAATTCACTCCTAACTCACCCGATAGGCTCTAACACTGATATAAAAGCATAAAACATGTAATTGCAACATGACGGGGTGGTAAATTCCCGTAACGACGGGTCGGGTCGTTACATTCTCCCCAACTTAAATAAATGCTCGTCCTCGATCGGACTTAGAGTTGTACTAGAAGCAACCCAATAGCTGAATGACCTTACCAAGCATATATTCGGGTGATCATACGTCACCCTATCTCACATAAGTCCGAAAACACCATATAGTCAAAATTTCACAGACCATCTGAACCATAAATCACATTGCACTTTCCGAAATCATATGCCAAATGCAAATCCCATGCCTATACTCGGGATACACTCGAATCCACTGCAATAACCCACATTCACTACTCCGGGTGAGATCATATGATGTATCAAACAACCCAATCACTCGAGACGATAGTCTCTAATCACAACAACTGGCCACAATCACCAAATACTAGCTGAAAACCTCTTTCATTAGATAGAGTCTTATTCCAACACCTCCATATCCTGCCCACGGCAGCTGAAGTACGTGATATACCGAACCCATCTCTCGGGTTAACCATTCGTGAATCTATTTCCCTTTTTAAAACTCATACCACGATAGGTTTCGGAGCCAAACCTCGATTTTTACCTTTCTAACAAGCCAAGATCCAATATGCTCGTATTCATTAATGACTCCAACGGTCATTTCGATAATAACACACCGCACTGGTGATAAACACCTCAACACCGGCCTAAGCCACGACGAGCACAACATAGGCTCCAATAGAAACGTCTGAACACACTCAAATCATGACAGCTCAAATCATGATAACTGTCTCCAGCAAATAGAGCTGCAATTCAATTCCTCTGTGTCATCATAACATAGAACTGAGATCGCGTCTCGCATTATAGAAATAGAGTACCTGAATCCTCCTCGAGAGGTCATAACATCACGTGGCCTCGCCACGATTCGTGATTCTATCCGAACGTTATTACTCATGAGGCACCTCAAGCCACTAAGCTTAAAACGGTTAGCCACGCACATATCTAGGTCTTGAACCCAAGCAATCAACCTCACCGACGGTGAAACAATTAACGTATGCTATCAAATCCTGAAAGGACACAACCAACGTGCCATTTGCCAAGCGATACTCAAAACGGACTTTTCCTCAGAAGCTAGGAAGTATTGTATACCAGGTAATATATAACTAACTCTCTTTTCACATTACACTATTGCGGTGTGTAACCCGCTCCAATGACATACCCGTGGCGGCGTGCCACCCGATCCGGATACCATACCTGTGGCGGCGTGCCACCCGATCCAAATAACCCGTGGCGGTGTGCCACCTGATCCACGCATATATCTCGCAAAAGGAAATGCATATCGAGTCAAATTTTCTCATTACAGCCAACATATATATATATAGCCTCATGCTCGACCACATGAAACGCATCTGACAACGTTTCTCAATACTGGAACTGAATCAATGGTGGATACTTCTACACTAACATCCGCCACTAAGGTCCAACCAACAAAGCAATACCCACCAGCCGTCTGCTGGTCCTGGGTACAACTACTCTGTTGGAGCATACTCTGATGCTCTCTGCTACGCAATTTGTGCCATTTTCCGACATAGTCCATACCACATTAGTCTAGACGACCTGACTTATGTCAACCAGTCCGAAATAAGGTATCATAACCCAAATTCATCATATCAAGCTAAGAGAGAGCCACTAGGGCTTCCGATTTCCAATAATCACAAAACGGTGCCCGATACACGCGATATACAACCACCGCATATGCGGATTACGAGAACTTCTAGTCTCCAACACATATGTAACACATGAATCGCTATACCTGGTTCCACACTCCACCGTACGAATACATAACGTACATCAAGCGTCCATTCATACCACGACAGCCATTCAGAAATTTCACTATGCCATCAACGACTCAGTTATTATAGTCGATCCAACAAAAGAATACCACCATACCACTGGATATCATCAGTTTACATTACCTTGTCCTTTTTGGATCATATTCCCTGCCAAGTTAATAGAATAGCAGTACCATTTTCTTAAATCATCAGAAAGATCGATTCTTAATTCACTTGCAGTTGTCCGCGCTGCTCAATAATCTTTATTGACTTCCCATATATTATGCATTGATCTCAAAATCTAGAATATACCATTATCACCTTTCCATAACACATCGTGTATGCCATATCACACTAAGACAACATGGAAATTCATATCCCTTTCCTCCGCCTCAACATCGGCGCACTCCACTAGTCGAGGACTTTCGTGATCCCATATAGAAGAAAACTCATTACACATTCCACGCTTCGCATACCGACAGGAGTATACTCATTTTCAAACCATGATAAAACACATCACAAACTATTTCTTCCCATTCGTTGCATAAGTTTAACTCCCAGGACTGAGTCCTTATACCCATATTATACCCATATCGGGTTACACGACTGCCAGCACTCAAAAGCTTTATTGCACAATATCTGCAAGACTCATTACTTCAACCACATACCAGGAATTAGTCGTATTCTTTATCATACCGCTTCGATTTATTAACAAGTTGTTCCATTTACCCAGTTTCCTTTCTGATTCATCTTTGATTTAATATTAGCCATTACTGTAGCACCATAACACATCAACTCATTCCACACGAGACTCGTACATAAGACCACACGGTCTAAGACATATAGGCCACTGGCCACTCTCAATGTTTCCCAGAAGTACCACATTCTATAATACATTATTTTGATGAACTTCCCGCGATTTTTTTTAAATTGTTATCATTACTTCCCAATACGGATACCTAGAATCCCATCATTCACATGATATGACACAAGCCTTGATCTTCTCTAACGAAACCGCCATCTTTAGCCACATACACAAACCTTAAGGCACCTGACTGTTACAAGCCAAATCTTGAACACTGCAAAACCATTCTCGGGCATCATTCACCCTTATTCAGCTGTAATTCAACTGTCCTATTGAGTAGAACCACTCATGTTTTGTTATAACTCTGACATCGCAGAACATGATTACTTACAGATACAATTAGCTATCTTTCTTTTCTATACACCGAACATTCTTTACCAACATAAGTTCACAACATCCTAGTATTTCTTTATATCTACGAAGCACCATAACCTTTATCAAAATTTCCCACATACCTAGAGACAGAGCCAACACAGCACACGACAGTGCAATCAGTTAATCAATAACAACCTCCCCAACTTAGCTCAAAGTCATACATCAAAGCACTTTCAACCACTCATATCATTATTACTCAAGTGATGCTGAAATGTTAATATGAGATTAAACTCAAGTCATTTACAAGCCTTGACAGAGACTCGAATCATCAGAGACCTTAGCTCTTCTGCAATTCTTGCAGATATACATGCACCACCAATAAGCCCACTCTCTTTAGGTGACGGAAATCTTTCTAAGTCCCAAATTTTCCAAAAATTTCGGCAGAGTTTCCTTTGTAAATTGGCCTATCCACCTGGCAGAGAATCACCAAACCATTCTAACAATACATCCACAACTCAACAAGATATCACAATGTATTTCAACAACATTAAATCTCAATACTATACGAATCATATTATCATAATTTATACTTGAACCTGCGCTGTACCTGCTCGAATCATAACACATATCAAAATCACTTTAGTCTTCCTGAGTTTAAACTCGTTCCACTACACATAAGGCACTTTACCTTCCAATTACGAGATATGATAATTATTTCTCACGCCCATAGCTAGGGCTACATATCAAATCACAATAAGAACTAAATACCTTACAGCTCTCCCATTATCAAACTGCCATTTGCACAATAAGGATCAGTACCGATCGTATGAACTTCATAATACCGACTCGCAAAATTAATACCTTGGTGCTCAAGCCATAGACAAGGATCCGGCCTCAAGTCCTCCCGACTGGCCCAACATGAACTCATGGAGATTATATCTCGCCCCTCGATCGGGGAATCGCAAGCCATAAGTCAATTATATTACTGAGCGCTCGATGCGTACACATACGTGCGGAAGGAATTTCAAAATTATATCTCAAGCTGAATCAAGTGCGCACGATAAGAATTCCAAGAAATGTGAAGTGTTTCCTAAAGGTTCGCGGCCTCCCGAGGATAAGTACAGGCGTCCCCGTACCGATCCACAAGACTCTACTAACCGGCTCAAGACTCATGAGGCCTAGTAAACCTAGGCTCTCTATCCACCTGTCACGACCCCAAATCTGGTCGTGATGGCGCCCAACACACTACTAGGCCAGCCCGACCAATTAACAACAATCACGGAGCCATAAGCTCACTTTATCCAATTTAAGCATACAGAAATAACACAA
The DNA here is from genome assembly GCA_032618575.1 of Nicotiana noctiflora. Classification (NCBI taxonomy): domain Eukaryota; kingdom Viridiplantae; phylum Streptophyta; class Magnoliopsida; order Solanales; family Solanaceae; genus Nicotiana; species Nicotiana noctiflora. Next base: position 65,054 of record JASVEL010005928.1, read on the forward strand.
CAGTGATAGATATATTAAAAACAAGGAACCAAGTCCCAACACGTGCCAACTCCCATAGATCGAAGGGTCAAGAGTCATGAGCCTCTACGGAATATACAAGTGTAAATAGTGAATATAATTGTGCACAAGTGTGGGATGATCGGAACAAAATATAGACAAACTGGAGAATCAGGTGTCCTGCGAACGCTGGCAGCTACCTCGACCGTCCAAAAGCACTCCCGAGCCGCAATAGAATCAGCTCCGCCGTAATGTACCTGGATCTGCACACAAGGTGCGAGGAGTCGAGTGTGAGTACTTCCAACTCGGCGGTAATAAAAGTAAATAATTGCCGAAGGGAAGAAAACCACGCAAGGCACTATCTCTTGCTACACAATACGTAACTATCATAAAACTTCAAAACACTATCATTTTATTCTTTTCAGCGATATGTGAGTAGATTATTTAGAAATCTCAATTTTTAGCTACTTTCTTTCATTATAACATACCAATACCGGGGAGAATCTCAAGCAGTGCAAGTCAACACTCAAATCAGCCTCTCGGCCTCAACACTCCTTAACAATTTATACCAGGAGATCCGGTCAATAAAGCAACAAATGCACATGTGCCGGTAAAGTATGAGTGCTAAAATGTTATGCCACGTAGTACACGTAAACCAATGTATGTATGCCATGCAATGCATATGATCGCTACGGCGTGTAGCCCGATCCTTTTGGGTACCCGTGCTCACTGGGGGTGTCCAGACTCCGGAGGGGCTCCTACAGCCCAAGCACAATATCAATATCACACCTGCTGCGGCGCGCAGCCCGATCCATATACCACTGCGGCGTGCAGTCCGATCCATGCATGTGTATGCATATGCTCACATGAATGTCATGCCCTAACATATGGACCTCGACCCCAATCAATCTAACAAATAATCAAGAAAGCCCTACGGCAACAATATCATATTAGCTCACAGCAAAATATATTATTAAGACCTTGTTCAAGTTTTTCATAACCTTATAAAAATGTTGAATAGCAATAATTCCATTTTTAACCTTAAATTTAGAATAAAATATGCTCAGTGTTATCAAAACAGTGATACCAATCCTTGAAGGATTCAAATAATTGGCACGAAGCCCAAACGTGATAATTAGTCCAATTAATTTTAACAATTAGGTGTTATTATTTATTACGCGGGACGGACCAAGTCACGATCACCAATGGCTCTCTACCCCACGCCCGTTATTCGGCATGCAAGTCACCTCAACACAGCACTAAGATGTGCAAGTCCGGGGTATACTAACCCTCAGGACATCATTTACAAGAATTACCCACCTCGAACCGACGAAAGCTCATGTCCGCGACGCGTTAGCTCCTCGAACCGGCATCCACACACGTCAAAACTAGCACAAATCAGCACAAATATATCAAAATAGGCTAATGGAACATCACCCAATCGAAAGAACTCAAAAAATATCAAAAATCACGAAATTTGCAAAACCCGAGCCCCGGGCCCACATCTTGAAAAACTTCGAAACTCATATTTCCAGAACCCTCATCTAGCCACGAGTCCATACATATAAAATTTACCAAAATCGGAGTTCGATTGGCCTTTCAAAACCCAAATTTTCGTTTTCAATATCTAGGCCACAATCCTTCACAATTTCTACCCAAATTCATGAAGATTGATGTTAATTCTATCATAAAATGATGTTTTTGAGTCAAGAAACTTACCTCCGATGAATGCCCGATGATTTCTCAGTGATTTCCTCGAGTTTTCTTCTCTCTAGGGCTCAAAATTGTGTTTTGGGTGAATGAACCTGTAACCCCTCTGTTCTGTGATTTAATTCACTGCCTGACCCGTTTGCTCTACGCGTTCGCGTGAGCTCCCACGCGTTCGCGATGCCCAGTTCCCTTTTACTCTTCGCGAACGTGACGCCTACCACGCGTTCGCGATGCTCAACTTGGCTTACCCTACGCGAACGCGAACTCCACCACGCGTTCGCGATGAACAAAATTCCCAGCGCCTATTTTCCTTCTACGCGTTTGCGTCACCCCCTCACGCGAACGCGAAGCTTAACTCCCTCTGACCTATGCGAACGCGACGCCCTTGTCGCGAACGCGATGCTTTAGCCCACCTGGCCTTCGCGAACGCGACCCATGTCACGCGAACGCGGAGGTCTAATTGACTGGGCAGAAACCTGCAGTTTTCTGCAGATTTTGCCAAGTCCCATATGCCCGGTTGATGGTCCGAAATCATCCCGGGGCCCCTGGGACCCCAACGCAAACCACCAACATATTCCAAAACACGATACGAACTTGTTACAATCATAAAAACACCATCCTAAACATCAAAATCACCAATTACACACGGATTCAAGCCTAAGTTTCTTCAAAGCTTTCAAAACTAACATTCAATCCAAAACCCGATCAAACGACGTCCGAATGTCCTGAAATTTTGCGGACTATCCAAAATCCCATAACGAAGCTACAGGAATTGTCGGAATTCCATTCCGACCCCCGGATCAAAATCTCACCTCCCATCCGGTTTTTGCCAAAATTCAACCTTAGCCAATTCAAGCCTATTTCTACATCGGGCCTCCAAATTCAATTCCGATTGCTCTCCTAAGTCATAAATGATCCCCCGAAACTAGTCGAATCATTAGAATCTAATTCCGAGCACTCTAACTCGATAGTCAATTCTAGGTTGACTTTCCATATTCAAACTTCCTTCAAACATGCTATTTGCTTCATTTTCAATTCAATTCACTCCTAACTCACCCGATAGGCTCTAACACTGATATAAAAGCATAAAACATGTAATTGCAACATGACGGGGTGGTAAATTCCCGTAACGACAGGCCGGGTCGTTACAACAACCCATACACCGCACTCGATCACATAGCACATAGCACAAAATCCTATTCCCTCAAGCTAGGATAGAACAAACACTTACCTCTAGCCTTGAAGTCCAAATTATCCTTCAATTATAGCTTTTTCCCCGAATTCCATCTTTCAACTAGCTTGAATCTAATCACAATTGATTCCATTACATTAATAAATACTAAATAACTTGGTTTGAATGCTTAAAAATAGTTTTTCTCAAAGTTTACCCCACAATTTCCCAAAACACCCCTAGCCCACGTGGTCGGAACTCGGGGTTCGGACCAAAATCTGATTACCCATTCCCCCGCGAGTTCAAATATACGATTTGTTTGAAAATCGGATCTCAATTCGAGGTCCAATTACCAAATTCATGAAAACCCTAGGTTCTACCCAAAAACAAGAATTTCTACCATGAAAACCTTTGATTTCTATTGAAAAATATGTTTAGTGTTGTTAGGAATTGAAAGAATTGAATAAAAAGTGACTTACGTGAATTTGCCCTTGAGGGTTCGTGTGTAGTGTGTCGATTTTTGAAAGAATGAAGAATGAGCTGAAAAATTCGTTTAAGTATAAAATTGCACAGCTGCGGGTATCGCAATTGCGAACATTTGTTCGCAATTGCAAATATTTGTTCGCAATTGCGAACACTACAGGTCTGGGGTCTGAGGCTCTCACAATTGCGAGACAGAGTTCGCATTTGCGAACTGGGCTGGCACACTGGGTCTTCGAATTTGCGACATAGTGTTCGCATTTGTGAACCCAGGCGGAGTATTGAAGGCCTCGCATTTGCGAGGTTAAGTTCGCATTTGCGAACCCACGCGTACCTGGACCCCCTTCGCAATTGCGATCAAGGCTTCGCATTTGCGAACACAGCCTTGGTCCGCCCCCTTCGCAATTGCGAGAATTTCTTCGCATTTGCGAAGACACCAGCTAGCTGAAAAACCAGTTGTGAAAAATTTCAGAATTTGCACCAACGACCTATCAAATCTTTACCCGAGCCCCCCGGGCTCCAAACCAAACATGTACACAACATCAAAAACATATTATAAACTTGCTCGTGTGATCACATCGCCAATATAACATCGTTTTCATCAAATCAAGCCTCAAGTTCATGATTATCACCCTTTTTAGTTTCATAACTTTCAACTTTGGAACACAAGGTTCAAAACACATCAAACGACATCCAAATGTCACCAAATTTTATAGAAAGCACATATATCATATTTAAGAATTGTACCGGGCGTCGGAACCAAAATACGAGCCCGATACCAAGGTCATTCAATTCATTATCCTTTAATAATTACAGCAAAAACAATTTCACAGAAAAATCCATAACTTAGGCTCTAGGCCTCAGAATTCGACTCCGGACGCATGTCCGAGTCCCATATTTTCCTACGGACCTTCCGGGACCGTCCGTCCTCGGGTCCGGGTGTGTTTACCAAAAATGTTGATCGAAATCAACTATATCAATATTAATGTCATTTTTCTTCAAATTTCTCATAGAATTCACATATTTTATCACAAAAGCTTTTCGGCTACATGCCCGGATCATGCACGTAAATCGAGGCAACATAGAATGAGGTTTTCAAGGCCTCGAAAGTGCGGAACAAGTGAGGAAAATAGGTGATGACCCTTTGGGTCGTCACATCCTCCACCGCTAAAACAACCGTTCGTCCTCGAACGGACAAGAGAAGGAAGTACCTGAGTCGGGGAACAAATGTGGGTAGCGGCTCCGCATATCAGACTCGGACTCCCAGGTCGATGCCTCAGGAGGCTGACCTCTCCACTGAACACGCACCGAAGGATAACTCTTCGACTTCAAGTGTCGAACCTGCCTGTCTAGAATGGCCACCGGCTCCTCCTCGTAGGTTAGATCATTATCTAATTGGACAGTACTGAAGTCTAACACATGTGTAATTTTGCCGTGGTATCTCCGAAGCATAGATACATGAAAAACTGGATGCACGACTGATAAGCTAGGCGGCAGAGCTAGTCTGTAAGCCACCCCTCCCACTCGGTCTAGAATCTCAAATGGACCAATATACCTAGGGTTGAGCTTGCCCTTCTTCCCGAACCTCATCACGCCCTTCATAGGCGACACTCGGAGCAATACTCGTTCACCAACCATGAAATCTACATCTTGAACCTTACGATCCGCATAAGTCTTCTGTCTGGACTGAGCTGAACGCAATCTCTCCTGGATAGTCTTGACCTTATCCAAGGCCTCCTGAACTAAGTCTGTACCCAACAACCGAGCCTCTCCCGACTCAAACCATCCGACTGGAGATCGACATCGCCTACCATACAACGCCTCAAACGGGGCCATCTGAATGCTAGACTGGTAGCTGTTGTTGTAGGCGAACTCTGCTAAAGGCAGAAACTGGTCCCACGAGCTTCCGTAATCAATAACACAGGCTCGAAGCATGTCCTCTAGGATCTAAATAGTCCTCTCGGACTGACCATCCATCTAAGGATGAAAAGCTGTACTCAGCTGAACCTGAGTGCCTAACTCTCGTTGGACCGCTCTCCAGAACCGCGAGGTAAACTGCGTACCCCGATCAGAGATAATAGATATCGATACCCCATGAATTCGAACAATCTCCCCGATGTAAATCTCTGCTAACCTCTCCGATGAGTAGGAGACAGATACTGGAATGAAGTGTGTTGACTTGGTCAGCCTATCTACAATGACCCATATAGCATCAAATTTCCTCTGAGTCATAGGAAGTCCAGTAATGAAGTTCATAGTGATTCGTTCCCATTTCCACTCGGGAATTTCGATTCTCTTGAATACACTACCAGGCCTCTGGCGCTCATATTTCACCTACTGACAATTTAGACACCGAACGACATACGCAACGATATCTTTCTTCATCCTGCGCCACCAATAGTGCTGCCGTAAGTCCTGGTATATCTTCGCGGCACCCGGGTTAATAGAATACCGCGAACTGTGGGCCTCCGCTAAGATCAACTCTCGAATCCCTTCAACATTGGGCACACAAACTCGACCCTGCAATCTCAATACCCTGTCATCATCTAGATTTACCTTCTTGGCACCTCCCCATTGTACTGTATCTCTCAAGTCACGCAAATAAGGATCATCAAATTGCCTCTCACGTATCCGCTCTAATAGAGACGAACAAGCGACCGTGCAGGCGAACACCCTACTAGGCTCAGAAATGTCTAATCTCACGAACCTGGTTGGCTAAGGCCTGGACATCTAGAGCAAATGGTCTCTAACTGACCGGAATGAATGCAAGACTACCCATGCTGGCAGACTTTCTACTCAATGCATCGGCCACCACATTGGCCTAGCTACTCAATGCATCGGCCACCACATTGGCCTTACCTGGGTGATATAGGATAGTAACATTATAGTCCTTCAATAACTCTAACCATCTTCGCTATCGTAGATTGAACTCCTTTTGCTTTAACAAGTACTGTAGGCTTTTGTGATCAGTGTACACCTCACACGTCACACCATATAGATAATGCCTCCAGATCTTTAAGGCATAAACCACTACTGCTAACTCAAGATCATGAACTGGATAATTCTTCTCATGTATTTTTAACTGCCTCGAAGCATGAGCAATAACCTTATCATCCTGCATCAATATCGCTCCAAGCCCTGTACGGGACGCATCATAATAAACTGTATAAGGCCCTGCACCCATAGGTAGCATCAGCACTGGTGCTGTAGTCAAGGCTGTCTTGAGCTTCTGAAAGCTCGCCTCACACACATCTGACCACTGGAATTGGGCACCCTTCTGGGTCAACCTGGTCATTAGGGCTGCAATAGAAGAAAACCCCTCTACAAATCGACGGTAGTAACTTGCTAACCCCAAGAAACTCCGGATCTCAGTCACTGAAGCTGGTCGAGGCCAATTCTGGACTGCCTCAATCTTCTTTGGGTCCACCTGAATACCTTCCACTGATACAATGTGGCCCAGAAATGCCACCGAACTCAACCAAAACTCACATTTTGAAAATTTGGCATATAGCTTATTACCCTTCAGAGTCTGAAGAACCACTTTGAGATGCTACTCGTGCTCTTCCTGGCTGCGTGAGTATACCAGGATGTCATCTATAAAGACTATCACGAACAGATCTAAGTAAGGCCTGAATACCCGATTCATCAACTCCATGAATGCTGCTGGGGCATTGGTCAACCCGAAGGACATGACCAAGAACTCATAATGCCCATATCTAGTGCGAAAGGCTGTCTTAGGAATGTCAGCCGCCCTGATCTTCAGCTGATGGTAGCCTTACCTCAAGTCTATTTTTGAGAACACCCTCGCTCCCTGGAGCTGGTCAAACAAATCATCAATCCTCGGTAGTGGATACTTATTCTTTATCGTCACTTTGTTCAATTGCGGGTAATCAATACACATCCGGATCAAGCCATCATTCTTCTTCACGAACGACACAGGTGCTCCCCAGGGGGAAACACTAGGCCTGATAAAGCCCTTTTCAAGAAGGTCTTGCAAACTGATCTTTTAACTCTTTTAACTCTAGCGAGGCCATACGATAGGGTGGAATAGAGATGGGCTGAGTGCCCGGTGCCAGATCAATACAAAAATCAATATCCCTGTCGGGTGGCATGCCCAGCAGGTCTGAAGGGAAAACCTCAGGAAACTCCCGTACAATAGGGACTGATTCAATAAAAGGAACGTCTGCGCTGGAATCACGAACATAAGCCAGATAAGCTAGACACCCCTTCTCGACCATGCGTCGAGCCTTAACATAGGAAATAACAGTGCGAATAGAGTGGCTTGAGGTACCTTTCCACTCTAGTCGGGGTGATTCTAGCAAGGCTAAAGTCACAGTCTTGGCATGAAATTCTAGTATAGCATGGTATGGGGACAACCAGTCCATCCCCAATATGACATCGAAATCCACCATGACTAATAGTAACAGATCAACACGGGTCTCAAGACCCCCAAAAATAACTACGCACGAACGATGCACCCGGTCGACTACAATGGAGTCACCCACTGGTGTAGACACATAAATTGGAATATCCATAGCACAGCTAGGCACGGCCAAATACGGTGCAAAGTAGGAAGACACATATGAATATGTAGACCCAAGGTCAAATAATACTAAAGCACCTCTGCCACAAACAAGAATAGTACCTGTAATCACGGCATCTGATGCCTCCGCCTCTGGCCTGGCTAGCAAAGCATAGAATCGGGGATTAACACCTCCCCTCCGAGCTACATCCCTAGGACGGTCATCAACTGGCTGACCTCTGCCTCTGGCTGGACGGTCTCTACCTCTACGGTCTATGATCTCTACCCCTGCCTCTAGCTGGCTGGGCAGGCTGAAGGTCAGCTGGGGCCTGAATCATGGGACGAGAGCCCCGCTGCTGAGTGTTGCCCGTCGCTCGAGGCCAGAACCTGACAAGATAACCTGGGTCACCACAACCATAGCAACTCTTAGGCTGATGGAGCCGCTAGCCCTGATGACCTAAATGGCCTGCATGAACACTCCGAAGAAGCTGAGCACTAATAGAAGACTGATCTGAATACTGCTCACGAAACCCACGATCACCTGGTCCACCTTGTGAAGCCTGAAGAGCGGAATGGAAAAGCCTGGAAGACTGGCCCCTATCAAAAGATTCCCTACCACCAGAAGAAGAACCACTAAACCTGCCTGAATGACGAGGCCTCTTGTCCGAAGAATAACCACCTCCCCGAGCAAGAGCCATCTCAACTCTACATGTTGTATTAGCTGCCTCCTGAAATGATATATCACTCCCCACTCCCATAGCCATCTGAAGTGTAATTGGCTTATTAAGCCCATCTCTGAACCTGCGGACCCTCCCCTGCTCTGTGGGGAGTATCACCACTGCATGACGTGCCAAATCAATAAATCTTGTCTCATATTGAGTGACAGTCATAGTACTCTGCTGGAGGTGCTCAAACTGCTTCCGAAGTGCATCCCGCCGGGTAACAGGGAGAAACTTCTTCAGAAATAACTCTGCAAACTGATCCCATGATAAAGCCGGTGACCCTGCTGGTCGAGTCAAAAAAAAATCCCTCCACCAAGTCTTGGCGGATCCTGAAAGCCTGAATGTACAGAAGTCAACTCCATTGGACTCCACTATCCCCACAGTCTTGAGAATCTCATGGCAACTGAATAAGAAATCCTGAGGATCCTCTAACGTGGCACCGCTGAAGGTAGTGGTAAACAGCTTGGAGAACCGATCAAGTCTCCATAAAGAATGAGAAGTCATGGCCGCCCCATCTCCGGCCTAAGATGTGGTACCTGATTAGGTGGCCACAGCTGGTTGAATCACTGGTGCCTGAGGTTGAGGAGTTACTGGCTCCGGAGTAAGAATAATAGGAGTCTGGGCCCCTTCTCCAGCCTGAGAAGCGGCTGGTGCAACTAGTAATAAGCCTGCTCTGGCAACACTGTTCATAAATTTCGCTGTCCTCACCAAAGCCTCCCGAAGATTCGGGGTAAATAGAGCATCTCTTGGGACCTGAGCTGGGCTCACTGGAGCTGCTGGGACTGCAACCTCCTCGCCAGTCTCAATATGAGGCTCCACCTCTGGAATGACTACCGGGGGTTGAGCTCTGCCCCTACCACGGCCTCCGATACTGCCGAGGCCCTTGCCCCTCACGGGAGCTACGTGGGGCTCAGGCTGCTGGTCAGCGGACGAAGAAGCGCGTGTCCTCACCATCTGCGAAAGGACATAGTATAAGTTTAATCAGTATTTGAGGAACAAATCTCACAACAAGAAGGAACAAATGAGAGACTCTTTCCTAACTCAATAGACTCTGGAGGACAAGTACAGACATCTCCGTACCTACCTCTCAAACTCTACTAAGCTTGTTCGTGAGTGGTGAGACCTATGTAACCTAGAGCTGTGATACCAACTTGTCACGACCCGGATTTTCCCCCAACATCGGGATCATGATGGCGCCTACTCGTGGTAGCTAGGCAAGCCACTACATTCAATATTATCTTGTTTTTAGGAATGTTTCATACTCATTTTTATCAACAAGAACAATAACATTAATTAAATAAGTGCGGAAGACTTTCAAAATAGAGATAAATAATTCTAAAGCAAAACACTAATGAAATCCTCTACCCAAGATGTGGAGTCACCAACTCACGAACTAGTACTGAATACTACACATAAAAGTCTGAAAGAAAAAAACATATATCTGTCTGCCTCGGAAAAAATAGACCATAGCAAATAATATAAGTAAGTGGAAAAGATGCCGGGCCTGCAGACGCTTGCAAGCTACCTCAGTCTTGGAATGCTTAACTCCCACGCATGGCTCTATTGCTGCTGCTCCCGATCAAAACCTGGACTTGTGCAAAAACGCACAGAAGTGCAGTATCAGCACAGTCCGACCCCATGTGCTGGTAAGTGCCCGACCTATCCCGGCGAAGTAGTGACAAGCCTAGGACCAGACACCCACATAAACCTGTGCAGTTCTATATACATATGTACACCACAAGACAACAAAGAGATATCAAGTAACAAACCAACAAGAAATATCATAAGAGGGAAAACTCAATAGTCAACAATAGCTATTAAGTCAACAATGGAAAATAGTTAATATCAAACAAGGAGTAGCAAATAGTTGCACGGTATCACCCTTCGTGCTTTTACTCTCATCCTCACCAAATGAGAAAATAAAGTGCACAACATCACCCTTCGTGCTTTTACTCTCATCCTCGCATCCATGGCACGGCATGATCCTTCGTGCATGGTTCAATAACAAGGAACGGCATTACCCTTCGTGCATAATCAATATCACAAGGCACGGCATGAACCTTTTTGCATAATCAATAACAAGGCACAGCATTAACCTTCGTGCGATAACAGTAAAACAAGGCACGGCATCACCCTTCGCGCATTATCACTCTTCCTCACCCAAATAACAATCACAGTTAGGGTAGAGAATGAAAACAATAATCATGAATCCGTCCCGGCAAGGGACACAATAATCATCACAACAAGTCCCGGCAAGAGAAAATAATATTTCATTTCATAATAAGTCTCGGCAAGGGAAAACAATGTATAATTCCACAACCCGGCAAGGGTTCAACAATTCATCTCTAAAATATCTCACAACAAGTATCAACAACGACTCACGGTCATGCTAGAAGCCAGGGTATGGATGCTCGTCACCACAGCCCATACACCGCACTCGATCACATAGCACATAGCACAAATTCTATTCCCTCAAGCTAGGATAGAACAAACACTTACCTATAGCCTTGAAGTCCAAATTATCCTTCAATTATAGCTTTTTCCCCGAATTCCCGCTTTCAACTAGCTCGAATCTAATCACAATTGATTCCATTACATTAATAAATACTAAATAACTTGGTTTGAATGCTTAAAAATGGTTTTTCTCAAAGTTTACCCCAAAATTTCCCAAAATGCCCTTGGCCCACGTGGTCGGAACTCGGGGTTCGGACCAAAATCCGATTACCCATTCCCCTACGAGTTCAAATATATGATTTGTTTTAAAATCGGACCTTAATTTGAGGTCCAATTACCCAATTCATGAAAACCCTAGGTTCTACCCAAAAACAAGAATTTCTACCATGAAACCTTTGATTTCTATTGAAAAACATGTTTAATGTTTTTAGGGATTGAAAGAATTGAGTAAAAAGTGACTTACAATTGTTTTAGAGTGAATTTGCCCTTGAGGGTTCGTGTATAGTGTGTGGGTTTTTGAAAGAATGAAGAATGAGCTGAAAAATTCGTTTAAGTATAAAATTGCACAGCTGCGGGTATCGCAATTGCGAACATTTTTTCACAATTGCGAACTCTACAGGTCTGGGGTCTGAGGCTCTCGCAATTGCGAGAAAGGGTTCGCATTTGCGAACTGGGCTGGCACACTGGGTCTTCGCATTTGCGAACGCATGCGGAGTATTGAAGGCCTCGCATTTGCGAGGATAAGATCGCATTTTCCAACCCACGCGTAACTGGATCCCCTTCGCAATTGCGAGAATTTCTTCGCATTTGCGAAGACACCAGCTCGGTGAAAAACCAGCTGTGAAAAATTTCAGAATTTTCACCAAAGGCCGATCAAATATTTACCCGAGCCCCCCGGGCTCCAAACCAAACATGTACACAACATCAAAAACATATTACAAACTTGCTCATGCGATCACATCACCAATATAACATCGTTTTCATCAAATCAAGCCTCAAGTTCATGATTATCACCCTTTTTAGTTTCATAACTTTCAACTTTGGAACTCAAGGTTCAAAACACATCAAACGACATCCAAATGTCACCAAACTTTACAGAAAGCACATATAATATTTAAGACTTGTACCTTGCGTCGGAACCAAAATGCGAGCCCGATACCAATGTCATTTAATTCATTTTCCTTTAATAATTACAGCAAAAACAATTTCACAGAAAAATCCATAACTTAGGCTCTAGGCCTCAGAATTCGACTCCGGCCGCATGTCCGAGTCCCATATTTTCCTACGGACCTTCCGAGACCATCCGTCCTCGGGTCCGGGTCCGTTTGCCAAAAATATTGACCGAAATCAACTATATCAATATTGATATCATTTTTCTTCAAATTTCTCATAAAATTCACATATTCTATCACAAAATCTTTCTGGCTACGTGCCTGGATCGTGCACATAAATCGAAGCAACATAGAATGAGGTTTTCAAGGCCTCGGAAGTGCGGAACAAGTGAGAAAAATAGGTGATGACCATTTGGGTTGTCACAATTAACCTATATATGTGTTACCTGTCGGGCCGGTTTAATTCTGTTACAAAGGAGTGTAGTGGCAGGATCGCATAGCTAAAGCCTTCAAGTCCTATTATCGGAGAGTGACTTTTTCCATTATTTATCCTATTTCCGATCAGATCTTGCCCTTGCCAATTTCTTTTCTATCCCTATATTAGAATTAGCCCGACTTGCCATTAAGCGTTCTTTCAGATGTTAAGAGGAAGAGACTCGCGGACACACCATCAGAGCTAGATTTAGCTTAGGATCGGTCAATTGCCCCAACCCCATCATTGTTAAATAGACCGCATTGAGTCATAAATATTGGCTATATATATCTATGAAAAAATATTCTTTCACGGGAAAAATATGATTCAAAAATCATATACCATCACTAGTAAGAGTTTCATTTTTCTTTTATGATTTTGGACATAAAAGAATATTTTGGGCTTAATGTAATACGATGGCGGGTCTTTGGGTGCCCACGATTTGGGCTATAGTCATAACTTTTTAAATATTGGTTAAAGTAATAAGGCGTTCATTCTGCTTGTAAAGAATGAGTCCATTACCCGGTAAACGAACAGAAGTCCAATGGTTGAAACTTAGATTCTGTAATCCTGTTAGTACTAAAATATATGTGTATTATGTAACGTATATCATTACAAATATACTTAATATGCTTTGTAATAGTCATCCTATTACAAGTAACATATATCATTACAAAGTTACATAGGGTTCAAGTATGCTCAAATGGGACATGGCTACAATCACCTCCCATTTATTCAACCGAAATGATGTTATACTACATTTCGTGTGCATGCGCATAATGTATACAGTTTTGAGCACAGTATTTGTGCCTATGTTTCTTATACATTTACAATACCCATATGCATTAACTGTATTACATAGGCTGATGTATCTATAGACGCACGACCTTAAAATACGTATACTTACATAATGTTCTATATCTATTATATCAATTATATACGTCTGCTGATAATATTCAAAAAAATACAGGTGTATCACAAGATATAAAATTGTATACTACATTTTATATATGCTTTTCACATATTTGTATATTGACTCATTCAAGGGGCATATGTTGAAATCGTATTAGTCAACATTTATGACAACTATAATCTGAAAGATACTTATCGTGGTTAACCACCAATTCGGTCAAAACGATACGGATTAATATGATTGCTGAATATGATTCATTATGTAGGATGCCGAAATGGTTACACAGGGTTATCCCCAAAAATCTCTGAATGGGAGGATAACAAATATTAAATCTCAAAAGAAATATTTGTTCTAGTAATTATTCGGAAAAGACTTGTACATGTATTTTATGCACGTCTGTTTACATCACATCATACTATCTTTACCCAAATAGTTCTTATTACAATTAACCTTAATATTATATCCAACCTGTGGTTAATCCTCGAAATTATACTAAGCACTCTAACGTCATTTTATCAAATAAATATATCACATTTATAGTTTACGATATATAAATACCTACATTACCCCGGTCATTATTTTAAAAACATATTGTATGATATTATTTAGCGCATGTACGTATTTATATCAGCTGTATCAAATATTACTATAACGTATTATTTAGAAACTATGTTACATAGTATCGCAGATTTGGACCATACGTGGACTTATGTCAGATATCTCCGTATAACAAGCCTTTTAAGTAGAACATTTACATAGAAATTTTCATTAACCTACATATTTGTTACATGTAGGGCCGGTTTAATTCTGTTACAAAGGAGCGTAGTGGCAGGCTCGCATAGCTAAAGCCTTCAAGTCCTATTATCGGAGAGGGACTTTTCCATTATTTATCCTATTTCCGATCGGATCTTGCCCTTGCCAATTCCTTTTCTATCCTAATTAGCCCGACTTTCCATTAGAGTATTCTTTCAGATGTTGAGAGGAAGAGACTCGCGGACACACTATCAGAGCTAGATTTAGCTTAGGATCGGTCAATTGTCCCAATCCCATCATTGTTAAATAGACCGCATTGAGTCATAAATATTGGCTATATATATCTATGAAAAAATATTCTTTCACGGGAAAAATATGATTCAAAAATCATATAGCATCACTAGTAAGAATTTCATTTTTATTTTATGATTTTGGACATAAAAAAATATTTTGGGCTTGATGTAATACGATGGCGGGTCTTTGGGTAAAAGCCACGATTTTTGGGCTATAGTCATAACTTTTTAAATATTGGTTAAAGTAATAATGCGTTCATTGTGCTTGTAAAGAATGAGTCCATTACCCGGTAAACGAACAGAAGTCCAATGGTTGAAACTTCAATTGCGCAATCCTGTTAGTACTAAAATATATGTGTATTATGTAACGTATATCATTACAAATATACTTTATATGCTTTGTAATAGTCATCCTATTACAAGTAACGTATATCATTACAAAGTTACATAGGGTTCAAGTATGCTCAAATGGGAGGTGACTACAATCACCTCCCATTTATTCAACCGTAATGATGTTATACTACATTTCGTGTGCATGCGCCTAATGTATACAGTTTTGAGCATAGTATCTGTGCCTATGTTTTTTATACATTTACAATACCCATGTGCATTAACTGTATTACATAGGCTGATCTATCTATAGTTGCACGGCCTTAAAATACGTATACTTATATAATGTTCTATATCTATTATATCAATTATATACGTCTGCTGATAATATTCAGAAAAATACAGGTGTATCACAGGATATAAAATTGTATACTACATTTTATATATGTTTTTCACATTATTGTATATTGACTCATTCAAGGGGCATACGTTGAAATCATATTAGTCAACATTTATGACTACTATAATCTGAAAGATACTTATCGTGGTTAACCACCAGTTCGGTCAAAACGATACGGATTAATATGATTACTGAATATGATTCATTAGGTAGGATGCCGAAATGGTTACACAGGGTTATCCCCAAAAATCTCTGAATGGGAGGATAACAAATATTAAATCTCAAATGAAATATTTGTGACCCAAATAGGATGGAATTTCAAATTTCTTAATTGACCAAACCTCCTATCAAAATTTTACTAGGAACCCTACTCCGGCGAGCACCCAAAAACAACACTTCTTCAATACCTTACCCCAAGTCCCCAAACACCACTATCCTATTCAAATCAGACTCCCAAGAACCTATTTGGAAGATCTGATACCTAAGAGACAAAAAAGCTTTGAAACATATCGATAATTTGTACATGCTGAGCACATACACTTTGATGTCCTACTACAAAGGTTTATAAAACTCCCATTAATTTAGGATATATATTTCGATATCGACATAATGTATTAGTAGGGACCTAAACTAACACATTATTTCCTAGTCTAACTACTAATTATTGTACTTAATCACGTCTAATCAGTTTCTATACATATCTAGAAATTAGTCAATAATTAGTCAAATGCGTGATATTTCTTCGATCTGACTAGTATATAATTAGTCGAATTAAAAAATAATTAGTCAATAGCGTTTGTGATTTTGTTATTGAAAAATTTATCGAGTTATGATTACATGTTATACTAATACATGTGATTACCTATAATCAACATTATGTGGATTTGGAAGATTTGAATAACGGATATCATAATAGTATCGCCATCCTACAAAAATGCGTATATTGACGTCAGTATTGCACCATTATATACGTTAATACCTATTACTCAATACGATGTAAACAAAAATTACTAATACATGTGTAACCATTTCGGCAATGAGTCAATGAGTCTACATGAGTCTAAGTCTATATACACGTATTTCATATGTAATAGACGATTAGTCCTAGTATAATCTATATTAAATCTCAAAAACCAATAGTCGTCTCAACATAATAGACTCAGTATTATTCCTCAGCATGCTACGTTTAATCTTCATGGATACCATAGTCCTCCATTCTTAGAAAAATCGTAATAAATTTGGACATTCCTATACGTAGTCAACATGTCTTAGGTTAAACCAATACTTAATAGATCTGTTATTATACATTCCTATGACATAATTCATATCATTACGTATCAATATTCCCAATTTGACTACAATCGTATTAGTCAAATGGACTTATGTGGTTGTCGTAGGCCGATGCTTCCTAGTATGTGGTTGTCGTAGGCCGATGCTTCCTAGTATGTGGTTGTCGTAGGCCGATGCATCCTACTACAATCGTATTACATTACTCCTAGTCTGTAATACAATAGTAATAGGACCTTCCGTTTATATATCGTGGTGTTATTTAGTAATTCACCATCTATGAATATTATTTCATTCATATACTAGAACGCATCGGCCTACGACAACCACATACTAGGATGCATCGGCCTACGACAACCACATAAGTCCATTTGACTAATACGATTGTAGTCATAGGAACCACATATACTAGCACGCATCGGCCTACGACAACCACATTTCATTGATGGTCAATTACTAAATAAAGTATCTCATCGTACTAAACTTCAGATTATGGTTGTGGGGAGAATGTTAATTACGATTTTGTCTTAACCGTATTATTTAATTTGACTAATATGATTCATTACTAAAAATTAGTAAAAGACATCTAGCTCAGTCATTCGCCAACCACTTCCAGTATAATTTGGAGATAATTCCAGATAGGTTGTCACTAACAAAAACGGAGAAGAAACTCGGGGAAAGTTTCCGGGAGTACTGGTTTAGATGGAGGGAACAAGCTGCACGGGTAGACCCTCCCATGAAAGAAACAGAAATGGTGGACTCCTTTCTACAGGCTTTAGAACCTACTTACTATGGACATGGTATCATCGATTGGTAAAACTTTTAATGAAGTGGTAAAAATGGGAAGTTCATATGACTACAACGACTACTATCCTATATTTGGTCAATTTGACTTAAAAACTATTACATCTGTCCTACGACGCATCTATAGTAAATTAACAAACTGCGGATAGTTTATTACTCCTATTTTAATTCTACCGTAGTCACACTTGTTACATAATCTTAAGAACCACACTTAAGACAACCACTTATTATGTTCGTAGGAAAATATTAACGCATCGGCCTACGACAACTACATAATAAGTCGTAGTCGTTATAGGCACGATTAAATGGGAAGACATTATAAAGGGAATACCTTTGCTTATTGTTTGGAGTAGTAATACTCCAAACAATATAAATTTGGTACATATATAGGTATTGCAATCCTAGGAATACTCTGAGGTTAACTAAGTCATAGAAGGTACTTATGATGAGTAAATATTAACTGACATAAGTCCATTGGACTTCTCTGTTACTACAATTGGAATAAAATATTGACTCCAATTTAAATAATTTAAGAAAGGCTCCAGAACGTATACCACAGAATCATTGCAAGGCGATTAACATAATTTCATCCAATGCTTTTGTTATACTTGTATATTACCCACGCATGTTGAGACGACATCACCTGCAGTACGGAATAACTATTTATCGACATTGCAAAAATAACTTCAGGATGTATTTGTTACCATAACACATTTGACTAATACGATTTATATGGAGATTACGTAGTCAAATACTGTGCATGCGCTATTATGGACTAATATATGTCCATTCATCAAATGGTCGTCTCAACATAATAGACTCATTGGTTACAATTTTGAATATAGGTAACCCCTAGTTACGGACATTAATACTGAGGAATGAAATCATATTCATTCATGGTCAATTACTAAATAATATGGCACTCAAAAATCATTACCCAAGCTCGCAAATGTCATACGTTCATACCAAGACGCATCGGCCTATGAAAACCATATAAATCCATAATGTAATACGATTGTAGTCATATCAAGTTGGGACATAATGACAGATATATATATAATATCAAAAAATGCGCTGAGCAATCGTATCATCTAGTGGTTAGAAATTTTATAACACATATGGTCCAAAAATTCGACTATAGTAAAACCTAATGACAAGTATGTAACGTATTATCAAATTAGACTATATAATCATGCGTGAAACTGATTACATGTGATTTTGTAACATCTGTTATGACCGCAAGTATGTATCACCTTTCCTGTAGGTAAGTGTATATACTACCCAATTAACCGGCCTAGGATCCTAGATTAAACCACAAGTCCAAATACATAGTTATTACAAACAGAGGCGGAGCTAGGATATTGAGGGTATGGGTTCTAAAAAAAATGATAACACACTGCTTATATAGGGATTCGAACTCAGGTATCTCCTAGCGATACCCAAACCCCCTTACCATTAAACCCAAAACACTTTTGTTACTGGGTTCGGCAAACGTATATATCTATAATTTAGTAAATTTTTCAATACAAATACAGGGTCTCGGGGAAAGTCACTGGGATCGCCCGAACCCGCACCCACAACTGTGGCTCCGCCCCTGATTACAAACTCTAACTTCCAATAAAAATTACAATGAGTAGTATACTTATACAACACATAGGAAATTGTATGTCTAGTGTCACTAATATAATATATGATGTAATACGTACGATTCCAATCTTAGTACGTTATAACTATGTCGTAGGCCGGATATTAACGATTTTAGTGCCGTCAAAGATCATGTAGTTAAGATAATATATAGGTCATTAAGACATATGTCCTAGCTATATTTGCCACGATAATGATTTCTAGTAAATGTTTATGATGGAGTCATGATACATTTATTGGATAAATTAAGTATTTATACGTACATTATTAATATGTAGTTACAATAAATTATGGTGTTATATGTTCTCACATATTTGGTGTAGTAGTCTAATTAAGAGTTATGGACGGTAGGCCCAATACACGATGTTATTTAGTAAAATATAATCGTGTCCAAATTAGATATTTGGTAATGTATATAAATCCGGATACAACTTTTAATCTATATATATATATATATATATATATATATATATATATATATATATATATATATATATATATATATATATATATATATATATATATAATTGCACTAACTCCATTTCTATTTAAACGTGTTAATTTCGAGATTTAAACGTGTTATTTACACCAGCATGTACAAATTTATGAATTACGGGTCAATTTATGACTATATTATATTTGGTTATATAGTATTCGTTTCACACATGTGATCATATACTATAGTTTACAAAAATGATAAACCGTTTTTTGTACTCCTAAACACTTAAAATATACATCTATTTAGCAATTACTGTTTAATCAACTAAAAGTATGCGATCAGGATGGTAGTGAATCAACCACATATAGACGCACAAATACGTCAGGCTATGTATCTAGGCCTATAGATGCACTATAGGCTCAGTGTCACGACCCTAGTTCACCAATCGTGAACAAGTCGTGATGGCACCCAGTCCCCACGACTAGGTAAGCCTAACACGTTGCGGAATATACAAGTTATGAACATTAAAGATAAGATAACAGCGGAATAATATAAATGAGATGTAATCCGTGCCGCTTGGCACATATACCCGTCAAGAACACACTGTATATAACACCACCAAGACCCGGAATCCCACGGGCAACACAGACTAAAAGAGAATATACAACTGTGGCTCTATGTGTAAAGAGTATCTAACAATGAAATGAAGGAAAATGTCAGCTAATACTATCAGAATAGAAGGAAAGCCTCCGGATCCGCGGACGTAGCAGATCATACCTCGAGGTCTCCCAAAAAGCTGCGGAATCACCTAGTACGAGCATGTCCTGATGTACCTGGATCTGCACAACAAAAGTGTGCAGAAGAGTAGCATGAGTACACCACGGCGGTACTCAGTAAGTGCCAAGCCTAACCTCGATGGAGTAGTGACGAGGAAGGTCAGGGCCCTACTGAGAGAAAACAGTTACAAAATGGTAATAACAATAATAAGCAGTTTAAATGATAATAATCCCGAAATAACAACAATAAAATGAATTACTGTAACCGTCTACAATTAAACTAACAACAAGTAACAAACTCAATTAACAAGTCCAGGACCTGTGGGAATTGAACCCACAGTCCCATTGACAGTACCCATGGGTCTCCGGGAATCGAACCCGCAGCCCATGTCTCAATAAATCTCAAGATCTCCGGGAATCGAACCCGTAGTCCACATCTCAATAATATATCAATGGCTCAGGATCTCCGGGAATCGAACCCGCAGTCCATATCTCAATAACATCGGGATCTCCAGGAATCGAACCCGCAGTCCATATCTCAATAACATCAGGATCTCCGGGAATCGAACCCGCAGTCCATATCTCAATAACATCAGGATCTCCGGGAATCGAACCCGCAGTCCACAAACAATGTCACTTCGGGTCTCTAGGAATCGAACCCACATCCCTGGGATCTCCGGGAATTGAATCCGCAGTCCACCCACACATCAAATAAAGAAAACACACAGAGAGAACATAATATGTTTAACTACAACCTCTCTGAAACTAGTGCCAACAATTTATCAAAAAGTTCAAGTAAGTCAACTAGGCAATTAGACATGTTGAATCCTAGCTAATCAAGCTTTTCTAACTAATACCGGGTAAAGTAACGATTTAATCGGCTAAGAGCATGTCACGACCCCAAATCCGGTCGTGATGGCGCCCAGCACATTGCTAAGCCAGCCTGACCAATCAATATCAACAACGGAGCTAGAAGCTCTCTTTAACCCATTTAAGCATTTCAAAATACGAAACAATAGTAGTACTTATACCAACAGCGGGGAGACCAAGTCCCAAAATATACTAACTCCCATAGACCGAAGGGTCAAGAGTCATGAGCCTCTAAAGAACATAAGTGTAATAAAGTTTATAACAAACTCGGTGCGGAAAAGAAAGACAACAAGATAAGAAATGACAGCTAGAAGGGGAGTCAGGTCCTGCGGACGCTGCAACTACCTCGACTATCCCGCACAATGCCTCCGAGTAGCTACCGAATCAAGTCTGCGGAGAGGTACCTGGATCTGCACACAAGGTGCAGGGAGTAAAATGAGTACTGCCAGACTCAGTGGTAATAAACAAGGGTAAGACAGTACAGATAAGAAATCCGCAATAAAGCACTATGTAAAACTATAATCAGCTACACTGTCATAGAATCAATATTCACCGTACCTGTACCAACAAAATACCAATAAATAGCATAACAACTGCTACGGCGCGTAGCACGACTCCAATTTTGGGTACCCGTGCTCACTGTGGGGGTTCGGACTCGGGGGGCTCCTACGGCCCAAGCACATCTCATAGAGATATTCTGCGGCGTGCGGTCCGATCCAATATATATCTCGCTGCGGCGCGCGGCCGATCCACTACTAGTCGGCTAATATGCAGATACAGACCTCGCAGGCTCAAAAGTCGTTTTTGAAAACTCTTTTATCATTTTTCGGTTGGAAAACCAGTAATATCAAGTTCCGGAGATTGGAATTAGCATAATAACAGAAATAGTCACGGACTAGTAGTAAACTAGCATGTCTATATGATAAGACAATGATAACGATCCTCGCGGGATCCAATAACCGGCTCACGACCCACATGTATACTCAACCGCCCAAGAAGGGGGTTCAACGGCTCGAGAATAGCCAATAATACAGTATCAACAGGTCGGACTAATATATAGTCTCCGGTTCATGATCGACCCCGCACTCTCAAGAGTGTGCGTGTCTCGCCGCTATACAGCGTCACAAAGTGGTATACCGGGGTTTCGAACCCGCCGGTCATCACCCACATCTATTACTCACCTCAATACGGCGCGACGACTACTCCGCAATGCCCTTGCCACGAGAATCAAGCTCCGCACGCGTAGAATCTGATCAAATACAGTAGAAATACAACAAATTAGGCCAATGGGACGACACCCAATCAATACAACTCAATTTACATCAAAATTCCCAAAGTTGTCAAAACCCGACTTTCGGTACGTTTGCCGAAAAATTACAAAAGTCACATATTCGGAACCCTCATCTCGATACGAGTCTAAGCATATCAATTTTACCAAATTCGGACTCCATTTGCCCATTCAAAACCTTGATTTTCTAAAGTTCAAGCCTAGGGCTAAATCCTCCATAAATTACCCCAAATTCCTCCATTTTCATGATATAATTGCATAATATTACCAATACTAATCATAGTTTAAGTCCATAGTTGATTACCCGATGATTTCCCTTGAGTTTCTCTTCAAAATCGCCCAAATCGCCTCTAAAGCCGAGACCCAAATGTGTGAAATGTTCTGAAATTTTTCTAACTTCTGATACACTTAACTCACAGCGATTTTCGCTTCTGCGGATAAAATTCCGCTCCTACGAGTCCGTATCCGTGACCATAGGGTCGTTTTAGCGGTTCCAGGCCTAGCCGGCCAATTCCGCTTCTGCGAGGAAAGGACCGCATATGCGCGTCCGCTTCCGCGATTAAACCTCCGCTTCTGCGAAAACATCCGCTCCTGCGCTCCTCAGTCCGCTCATGCGGACACGCCCAGGCGGTCAAGAATCCGCTTCTGCAGACCTTCCCATTTTCTTCTCGTCCGCTTCTGCGATCACTGACTCGCACCAGCGACGCCGCTTCAGCGGAAAGGATTCCGCTTCTGCGATGCCAAGCGCTCCTGCGCTCCTCAGTCCGCTCCTGCGGACTCGCCTCCGCGCCCACATTTCCGCAGGGGCGAAAATGACAGAACCAGAACTCTTCAACCTGCAATTTCCATGATTTTCTTCCGTTTAACCATCCGAAAACACCCCGAGGCCCCCGGGACCCCAACGAAAACCACCAACATACCCCAAAACATGATACGAACTTGTTCCAATCATAAAAACACCATCCTAAACATTAAAATCACCAATTACACACGGATTCAAGCCTAAATTCCTTAAAACATTCCGAACTACATATTCAATCAAAAACCCGACCAAACGACGTTCGAATGACCTGAAATTTTGCAGGCACATCCAAAATCACCTAACGAAGCTACTGCAACTGTCGGAATTCCATTCCGACCCCCGGATCAAAATCTCACCTACCATTCGGATTTCGCCAAAATTTAGCCTTAGCCAATTCAAGCCTATTTCTACACCGGGCCTCCAAATTAAATTCTGATTGCTCTCCTAAGTCATAAATGATCCCCGAAACTAGTCGAATCATCAGAATCCGATTCCGAGCACTCTAACTCGATAGTCAACTCTAGGTTGACTTTCCATATTCAAACTTCCTTCAAACATGCTATTTGCTTCATTTTCCATTCAATTCACTCCTAACTCGCCCGATAGGTTCTAACACTGATATAGAAGCATAAGATATGTTAATTCAAGGTAACGGGGTGGAAATTTCCGTAACGACGGGCCGGGTCGTTACATTCTACCCAACTTAAACAAACGCTCGTCCTCGAGCGGACTCAGAGTTGTACTGGAAGCAACCCAATAGCCGAATGACCTTACCAAGCATATATCCGGGCGATCATACGTCACCCTATCTCACATAAGTCCGAAAAAAACATATAGTCAGAATTTCACAGACCATCTGAACCATAAATCACATTGCACTTTCTGAAATCATATGCCAAATGCAAATCCCATGCCTATACTCGGGATACACTCGAATCCACTACAATAACCCATATTCACTACTCCGGTTGACATCATATGCTGTATCGACAACCCAAATCACTCGAGACGATAGTCTCTAATCACAACAACTGGCCACAATAACCAAATACTAGCTGAAAACCTCTTTCATTAGATAGAGTCTTATTCCAACACCTCCATATCCTGCCCACGGCAGCTGAAGCACGCGATATACCGAACCCATCTCTCAGGTTAACCATTCGTGAATCTATTTCCCTTTTAAAACTGGTACCACAAAATGTTTCGGAGCGAAACCTCGATTTTTACCTTTCTAACAAGCTAAGATCCAATATGCTCGTATTCATTAATGACTCCAACGGTCATTTCGATCATAACACACCACAGTGGTGACATGACATCTCAACCACCGGCCTAAGCCGCGACGAGCACAACATAGGCTCCAATAGAAACGTCCGCACACACTCGAATCATGACAGCTCAAATCATGACAACTGTCTCCAGCAAATAGAGCTGCAATTAATCCCTCTGTGCCATCATAATATAGAACCTGAGATCGCGTCTCGCATTATAGAAATAGAGTACCTGAATCCTTCTCGAGAGGTCATAACATCACGTGGCCTTGCCAAGACTCGTGATTTTATCCCAACATTATTACTCATGAAGCATCTCAAGCCACTAAGCTCAAACGGTTAGCCACGCACATATCTAGGTCTTGAACCCAAGAAATCAACCTCACCCACGGTGAAACAATTAACGTATGCTATTAAATCCTGAAAGGACACAACCGATGTGCCATTCGCTCAGCGATACTCAAAACGGTCTTTTCCTCAGAAGCGAGAAAGTATTGTATACCAGGTAGCTTATAACTAACTATATTTTCACAATATTCTGTTGCGGTGTGTAACCCGCTCCAATGACATACCCGTGGCGGCGTGCCACCCGATCCGGATACCATACCTATGGCGGCGTTCCACCCGATCCACGCATAAATCTCGCAAAAAGAAATGCATATCGAGTCGAATTTTCTCATTACAGCAAACATATATATATACAGCGTCAAGCTCGGCCACATGAAACGCATCTGACAACGTTTCTCAATACTGGAACTGAATCAATGGTAGATACCTCTACACTAACATCCGCCACTAAGGTCCAACTGACAAAGCTATGCCTACCAGCCGTCCGCTGGTCCTGGGTACAACTACTCTGTTGGAGCATACTCCGATGCTCTCTACTACGCAATTTGTGCCATTTTCCGACATAGTCCATAGCTCATTTGTCTAGATGACCTGACTTATGTCAACCAGTCTGAAATAAGGTATTATAACCCAAATTCATCATAACAAGCTAAGAGAGAGCCATTAGGGCTTCCAATTTTCCAATAACCGCTAAACGATGCTGATACACACGATGTACAACCACTGCATAGGCGGATTACGAGAACTTCCAGTCTCCAACACATATATAACACATGAATCACCATGCTTGATTCCGTACTTCACCATACAAATACATAACGCACATCAAGCGTCCATTCATACCACGAAAGCCATTCAGAAATTTCACAATGCCATCAACGACTCAATTATTATGGTCGATCCAACAAGAGAATACCACCATACCACTGGATATCATTAGTTTACATTACCTTGTCCTTTTTGGATCATATTCCCTGCCAAATTACTAGAATAGCAGTACCATTTTCCTTAATCGCCAGAAAGATCAATTCTTTAAATCACCTGCAGCTACCCGCGCTGCTCAATAATTCTAATGACTCCCCATATATTATGAACTGATCTCAAAACCTTGAATATGTCATTATCAACTTTCCATCACACATCGCATATGCCACACTACCCTAAGATAACATGGAAATTCATATTCCTTTCCTACGCCGCAAACATCGGCACACTCAACTAGTCAAGGGCTTTCATGATCCCATATAGAGAAAACTCATTACATATTCCACGCTCCGCATATCGACAGGAATATACTCATTTTCAAACCATGATGAAACACATCATAAACTCTTTCTCCCAATTACATTGCATAAGTTAAACTGCCAGGACTGAGTCCTTATACCCATATCAAGTTACACAACTGTCAGCACTCCAGAGCTTTGCTGCACAATATGTCCAAGACTCATTACTTCAACCACATACCAGGAATCAATCGCATTCCCCTTTTTTTTTTTTACCATTCCGGTTTATTAACAAGTTGTTCCATTTACCCAGTTTCCTTTCTGATTCATCTCTAATTTCATATCAGTCTTTACTGTAGCACGACAATTCCTCAACCCTTTTTACCACACAAGACTCGTACACAAGACTACATGGTCTAAGACCCATAGGCCGCTGAATACTCTCTCAGTGTTCCCAGAAGTACTACATTCCACCACATTTTACTTTGATGAACTCCCCGCGATTTTTAAATTGTTATCATTACTTCCCAATGCGGATACGTAAAATCCCATCATTCACATGATATAACACAAGCCTTGATCTTTTCTAACGAAACCGCCATCTTTAGCCACATACACAATCTTAAGGCACCTGACTGTTACAAGCAAAATCTTGAACATTGCAAACCATTCTCGGGCATCATTCACCCTTATTCAACTGTAATTCAACTGTCCTATTGAGTAGAACCACTCGTGTTTTGTTAGAACTTCTGACATCGCAGAACATGACTACTTACAGACACTATTAGCTATCACTCTTTTCCATACACCAAGCATTCCTTACCAACATCAGTTCAAAATACCCTAGTATTTCTTCACATCTACGAAGCACCATAACCTTTACCAGAATTTCCCAACATACTTAGAGACAGAATCAACATAGCACACAATAGTGCAATCGGTTAATCAATAGCAACCTCCCCAACTTAGCTCGAAGCCATTCATCAAAGCACTTTCAACCACTCATAGCCTTCTTACTCAAAAGATGCAACAAAGTTCTAGTTAGATTAAACTCAAGTCATTTACAAGCTTCGACGGAGGTTCGAATCATCAGAAATATTAATTCTTTTGCAATTCTTGCATTCATTCACACACAACAGTTACGCCCACTCTTTAGGTGACAAGAAAGCTTTTCTAAGTCCCAAATTTTCCAAAAAAAAAACATTCGGCAGAGTTCCCTTTGTAAATTGGCCTATCCACCTACCAGAGAATCACCAAACCATTCTAACAATACACCCACAACTCAACAAGATATCACAATGTATTTCAACAACATTAAATCTCAATACTATACGAATCATATTATCACAATTTATACTTGAACCTGCGTTGTACCTGCTCGAATCATAACACATATCAAATACCTTTCAATTACACATGAGGATCAACCTTCCTACTTCTTCTCAATTTAGCATTTCATCACAATACCTTCCACCAGGATACACATAGCAAAACCACTTTAGTCTTCCTGAGTTTAAACCCGTTCCACTACACCTAAGGCACTTTACCTTCCAATTACGAGATATGATAATTATTCACCATGCCCATAGCTCGGGGCTACACAACAAATTAGATAAGAGTCGAACAATTAACAACTCATCCATTTGTAAGCCTCCCTAATACTATACAGATCGGCACAAGGCCCCAAACACGGCTACTAGCCCAAATACATCGATATAAGCCAGTCTCAGTCATTATACACAGTAATCTATCAATCAGGAAGGATCAAGTCCAAATCCTCAGTCATAATACCACCACACTCGTCACATGACGCGTGTTCCATCTCAGCACAGCACTGTATAGTGCAAATACGGGGTTTCAAACCCTCAATACATTATCTATTGCCACCACTCACAAAATCAGCACCTCGATGCTCAAGTCATAAACAAGGTCCAGCCTCAAGTCTTTCCGACTGGCCCAACATGATCTCACAGAGATTATATCTTGCTTCTCGTTCGGGGAAATCACAAGCCATAAGGCAATTACATTACTGAGCGCTCGATGCGTACACAGACGTATGGAAGGAGTTTCAAAAATTATATCTCAAGCTGAATCAAGTGCGCACGATAAGAATTCCAAGAAATGTGAAGTGTTTCCTAAAGGTTCGCAGCCTCCCGAGGATAAGTACAAGCGTCCCCGTACCAATCCACAAGACTCTACTAACCGGCTCAAGACTCATGAGGCCTAGTAAACCTAGGCTTTGATACCAACTTGTCACGACCCCAAATCTGGTCGTGATGGCGCCCAGCACATTGCTAAGCCAGCCTGACCAATCAATATCAACAACGGAGCTAGAAGCTCTCTTTAACCCATTTAAGCATTTCAAAATACGAAACAATAGTAGTACTTATACCAACAGCGGGGAGACCAAGTCCCAAAATATACTAACTCCCATAGACCGAAGGGTCAAGAGTCATGAGCCTCTAAAGAACATAAGTGTAATAAAGTTTATAACAAACTCAGTGCGGAAAAGAAAGACAACAAGATAAGAAATGACAGCTAGAAGGGGAGTCAGGTCCTGCGGACGCTGCAGCTACCTCAACTATCCCGCACAATGCCTCCGAGTAGCTACTGAATCAAGTCTGCTGAGAGGTACCTGGATCTGCACACAAGGTGGAGGGAGTAAAATGAGTACTGCCAGACTTAGTGGTAATAAACAAGGGTAAGACAGCGCAGATAAGAAATCCGCAATAAAACACTATGTAAAACTATAATCAGCTACCCTGAAATAGAATCAATATTCACTGTACCTATACCAACAAAATACCAATAAATAGCATAACAGCTAGCAGATGTAGCTAAATGCAATGCAATGCATGATATGACCGCTACGGCGCGTAGCCCGACTCCAATTTTGGGTACCCGTGCTCACTGTGGGGGTTCAGACTCCTGAGGGCTCCTACAGCCCAAGCACATCTCATAGAGATATTCCTGCGGCGTGCAGTCCGATCCAACATATATCTCGCTGCGGGGCGCAGCCCGATCCACTACTAGTCAGCTAATATGCAGATACAGCCTCGCAGGCTCAAAAGTAGTTTTTGAAAACTCTTTTATCATTTTTCAGTTGGAAAACAGTAATATCAAGTTCTAGAGATTGGAATTAGCATAATAACAGAAATAGCTGCGGACTAGTAGTAAACTAGCATGTCTATATGATAAGACAATGATAACGATCCTCGCGGGATCCAATAACCGGCTCACGGCCCACAAGTATACTCAACCGCCCAAGAAGGGGGTTCAACGGCTCGAGAATAGCCAATAATATAATATCAACAGGTCGGACTAATAT
This sequence comes from Nicotiana noctiflora, assembly GCA_032618575.1. Taxonomy (NCBI): domain Eukaryota; kingdom Viridiplantae; phylum Streptophyta; class Magnoliopsida; order Solanales; family Solanaceae; genus Nicotiana; species Nicotiana noctiflora. Next base: position 94,463 of record JASVEL010005928.1, read on the forward strand.
ATAGTCTCCAGTTCATGATCGACCCCGCACTCTCAAGAGTGTGTGTGTCTCGCCGCTATACAGCGTCACAAAGTGGTATACCGGGGTTTCGAACCCGCCGGTCATCACCCACATCTATTACTCACCTCAATACGGCGCGACGACTACTCCGCAATGCCCTTGCCACGAGAATCAAGCTCCGCACGCGTAGAATCTGATCAAATACGGTAGAAATACAACAAATTAGGCCAATGGGACGACACCCAATCAATACAACTCAATTTACATCAAAATTCCCAAAGTTGTCAAAACCCGACTTTCGGTACGTTTGCCGAAAAATTACAAAAGTCACATATTCGGAACCCTCATCTCGATACGAGTCTAAGCATATCAATTTTACCAAATTCGGACTCCATTTGCCCATTCAAAACCTTGATTTTCTAAAGTTCAAGCCTAGGGCTAAATCCTCCATAAATTACCCCAAATTCCTCCATTTTCATGATATAATTGCATAATATTACCAATACTAATCATAGTTTAAGTCCATAGTTGATTACCCGATGATTTCCCTTGAGTTTCTCTTCAAAATCGCCCAAATCGCCTCTAAAGCCGAGACCCAAATGTGTGAAATGTTTCTGAAATTTTTCTAACTTCTGATACACTTAACTCACAGCGATTTTCGCTTCTGCGGATAAAATTCCGCTCCTACGAGTCCGTATCCGCGACCATAGGGTCGTTTCAGCGGTTCCAGGCCTAGCCGGCCAATTTCGCTTCTGCGAGGAAAGGACCGCTTATGCGCGTCCGCTTCCGCGATTAAACCTCCGCTTCTGCGAAAACATCCGCTCCTGCGCTCCTCAGTCCGCTCCTGCGGACTCGCCCAGGCGGTCAAGAATCCGCTTCTGCAGACCTTCCCATTTTCTTCTCGTCCGCTTCTGCGATCACTGACTCGCACCAGCGACGCCGCTTCAGCGGAAAGGATTCCGCTTCTGCGATGCCAAGCTGCGCTCCTCAGTCTGCTCCTGCGGACTCGCCTCCGTGCCCACATTTCCGCAGGGGCGAAAATGACAGAACTAGAACTCTTCAACCTGCAATTTCCATGATTTTCTTCCGTTTAACCATCCGAAAACACCCCGAGGCCCCCGGGACCCCAACGAAAACCACCAACATACCTTAAAACACGATACGAACTTGTTCCAATCATAAAAACACCATCCTAAACATTAAAATCACCAATTACACACGGATTCAAGCCTAAATTCCTTAAAACATTCCGAACTACATATTCAATCAAAAACCCGACCAAACGACGTCCGAATGACCTGAAATTTTGCAGGCACATCCAAAATCACCTAACGAAGCTACTGCAACTGTCGGAATTCCATTCCGACCCCCGGATCAAAATCTCACCTACCGTTCGGATTTCGCCAAAATTCAACCTTAGCCAATTCAAGCCTATTTCTACACCGGGCCTCCAAATTCAATTCCGATTGCTCTCCTAAGTCATAAATGATCCCCCGAAACTAGTCGAATCATCAGAATCCGATTCCGAGCACTCTAACTCGATAGTCTACTCTAGGTTGACTTTCCATATTCAAACTTCCTTCAAACATGCTATTTGCTTCATTTTCCATTCAATTCACTCCTAACTCGCCCGATAGGTTCTAACACTGATATAGAAGCATAAGATATGTTAATTCAAGGTAACGGGGTGGAAATTTTCGTAACGACAGGCCGGGTCGTTACAGAGCAGGAATATCACAATTCGGACAATTCAAGTAAGGCATGTGTTCAACAACCTGCGCATGTACACGCCCGTCACCTCACGTACAAGGCATTTAAACTATCACATAATATCCTAGGGGTGAAAGTTTCCCCCACACGAGGTTAGACAAGCCACTGACCTCAACTCCGGTACAAAACCGCTAAGAAACAACTCTTTTGCCGCGAATGTCGGCTTCCACCGATGTAATATCTGATAAAATCAATGGAATCACATGAAAATAGGTAAATTGAGCATTACCCGATCAAAACAACTCAAAATACACCAAAACCCACAAGTTGCCAAAATCCGACTTTCGGTACACTTATCAAAAAATCATGAAAGTTATATATTCGGGTTCCTTATCTCAATACGAGTCCGTGCATATAAAATTTATCGAAATCGGACTCCGTTTGCCCATTCAAATCAAAGATTTCCTAAATTTTAGTCATAGGGCTCAAACCCACCTTTAATCTCCCATTTTCAGTGAAATAATCAAGGATTTCATGATAAACTAACGAATTAAGGTCAAGAAACTTACCCCCGATGATTTTCCGATGATATCCCGGCGTTTCCCCTTCAATTTCCTCTCTTGGAGCTCAACAATGGCGGTTTTTGTGTCTTAGGCCGCGACTGAAATGTTTCTGGACTTAAAGTCACTGCCAGGCCAATTACATCTACGCGATCGCAGCACTGGGCTCGCGATCGCGATTCACAAATCCTGGGCGGCCTATTTTTCTTCTACGCGATCGCGTGCGCTTGGACGCGATCGCAGTGAACAACTTAGCGACCCCTACGCGATCGCAATGATACGAACGCGATCGCACTGCACGCGTGCTCAACCTTACGCGATCGCAGGCCTAACCTCGCGATCGCAGAGCTTCCCAACTTTTCCCTACTCGATCGCAGACTCCCCCTCACGATCGCAAAGCCCAATAATTTCCTCTTACGCGATCGCATGAACAGCTTCGCGATCATGAAGCACAAAAATTCTCTGCAATATTGCAGCAGAACCAGCAGTGCAATTGGCACCAAAATGGTCCGTTTGGACCCCCGAATTCATCCCGAGGCCCCCGGGACCCCAACAAAAACCACCAACCTACTCCAAAACATGATACGAACTTATTCCAATCATAAAAACACGTCTAACTCATCAAAACCCATAATTCACATCGAATTCAAGCCTAAATTTCTTAAAACCTTCTAAATTGCACATTCGATCTAAAACCCGACCAAACGATGTCCGAATGACCTAAAAGTTTGCAGACATATCCAAAATAACATAACGAAGCTACAGAAATTGTCGGAATTCCATTCTGACCCCCGGATCAAAATCTCACCTATTGTTCGGATTCGCCAAAATTTCAAACTTCGGCATTTCAAGCCTAATTGAGCTACGGACCTCCAAAATACATTCCGAACGCGCTCCCAACCCCGAAATCACCTAACGGAGCTAATGGAACCATCGGATTTCCGTTCCGAGGTCATCTTAGCAATGTTCCGGCTACGGACCAATTTCTAACTTTAAAGCTCTCATTTAAGGACTAAGTGTCCCAAAATGCTCCAAATTTCAGAACCGACTCTCCCGGCAAACCACAATAGCAGAAATGAACTTAGGGAAACAGTTAAATTGGGGATCGGGGCGTAATTTTCTAAAACGACCGGCCGGGTCATTACATCTTCCCACACTTAAAAGATTCGTTCGTCCTCGAACGAGCATAGACAACATACCTGGAGTGGTGAAAAGATGAGGGTACTGGCTGCGCATATTCTGCTCGGTCTCTCAAGTCGCCTCCTCGACCGACTGACCCTGCCACTGAACCTTTCCTGAAACGATGTTCTTTGACCTTAGCTTCCTGACTTGCCTGTCTAGAATGGCCACTGGCCCCTCAACGTAAGACAGATCCTCGTCTAGCTGAACATAAGTGAAATCTAACACATGCGACGGGACACAATGGTATCTCCAAAGCATAGGGACATGAAATACGGGATGGCTCCGACTAGGCTGGGAGGTAAGGCTAGCTCGTAAGCAGCCTCCCCAACACGCCTCAAATCTCAAAAGGCCAATAAATCTAGGACTCAGCTGAGCACATTAGCCTGATATAATCTGAAGATATTCCCTCTTGTTCAACAATTAAATCTTAGAGCCTAATTCCAACATCCGGAATTCTGTGTCAGGCTTGATTTCATCAAGAGATCACTCAATATTCCTCAAACGCCGTCCTCAAACATGACTGCATAACCTTGCTAGATTCTTACCTTGCAACTCAAAATCCACAAGACCACAATAATATTTTATGACCAAATTAGTCAAAATTCAACGAATCAGATGCTCCCATCACATCTCAAGATCTACATAGGCCTCGTTCTTACTTTTACAATACTGACACGACAGGAGAAATGTGCCGATATCCATAACCAACTACTGAACCAACAATTCATTGGGTATATACTCCTGACAAGATTCATTACCTTGTCCTAAACCAGAGGATGATCTTTTCCTCCATAATATACCCCATATAATCAGTTTGAACTGATCCCAAATCCCATGGTCTCATCTCACCCAGTACGAACTGCTCAGGCGATAAGCCAACTCAGACAGAATCAAAAGTCCCACAAGATGACACAATGTGCTAGTAATCCACAAATTCGTACGTGATACAAAGGAATGTGAATACTAGAGAGGACTATTCAACTCTCACATAAACATGGACCTCCTCGGAGAATAGGAAACAGAACACATGAAAGCAATTATACACACTGAAATAAACGTCACACTGCTGCGGCGTGCAACCCGATCCCAACAATATAACCATGGCGGCGTGCCACCCGATCCCAACAATGTAACCATGGCGGCGTGCCACCCAATCCCAACAATATAAAACTCGCACAAGGAGTCATATGTCGAGCTGAATAGCTCGTAACATTAAAATACTGAATATCGATCATAAGCACACTAAGGTGCATGATATCATACACAATGAAACATATAGCGCTATAGGCAACAAACTCAAGCACAACTGAGGTGCGATATAAGATCTGAGTGTCAAGAGCCATCATGCTCATATAACATCACTGCTGAGCGGAACCTTAACACTTAAGGAACTTACCAAGCCATCTCACACTCATACGGCGCAATATATCTTTACTTGAATTAACTAACCGCGAAATAAGACCGCGATTATCCCTCCATAAAGGGCGCATTGCTGGAAGAAACACAACCGGCCTGACGCAAGGCTCACTTCCACATTTAAATCTATCCACCGACCTTAAGTCTATCCCGGTCGTGCCAAGCTAAGTCAATAATATTTCACAGGTCTATAACCCAATAAGCAGAGTGCCCTCCAGGCGTAAATTCTCAAATGGATGATATCACCAAAATGCTCATACTTGGTTTAAATTTCTAACCAATCAAGTGACTACATGTCACAGCTATACGATCTTCTTGTGGGGTCAAGCTCCCACTATCTTCCGAATAATTAAACGGGCCTGCATATTCAACCTACCGGCTGTACTAACACCGAAAAGCGATCAAGAGTCCCTAACCGGGATGCAAAGCCTTTCTCACAGAACATCGATCTCAAATGATACTGATGTTAATACCCATCTTACTCAAAACACTGAAACTCCTTTCCTGCTCATCCGAGCTCTTTATATCACATTCATTGACCAAACTGTGACCTTGGTCCTTACTTCAAATTTCATACTACTCACTGCACCTCACGTGCCGATATACGATAGACACGATTTCTATCACAACTCTAGAACTGACGATAGGCTAATACTTCATCACATAAGACTTTCCATTTAACTCACTTCAGGAGAACTATAGCAACATACAGACGAATTCTCATAACCATCGAATATGCCAATCTCTAAGTAGTGGTCCAAGCCACCATAACCCTTCCCGAGATCTGCCTACTCATAACAGGCCCTTAACAGAAGAATACTTCAGAATAACATCAATCACTGCGGCCGACAAGTCTCAAATGCTCCGCCACAAATCACATGCATAATTCGATCACGTTGCATGAACCGATCATTGACACCAACACGCCAACTCAACTATGGCTGATCAATCTACTTTCTTCCAGGTTATCCTTGATTGCCTTAGAAATGTTAATATCTTCCTTCAATACCTAACTCATTCCAACCGCACTTACCCCGAGTGACCTTAAATCATGAGGCCATGCTATCTCAAGAACGACGACCATTTCATGTCTCTCAAATACTACACCACAAGTCAAAACATCATAGATCGTTTTGTGCCTTTCTTCATAAGTTGCTTCAAAAGCTTGAGCCTCAACTGTACTTATAGACTCAGAATTATCAGGCACCACACTTTACCTCTTGAATTCACTAGGACCGCTATTGAGAGCCATCCGGCCCTGACTTGCCCCAGTACGCAACCAACTCTACTGAATTTTATAACATATGAATACCCTCTCGATAAAGCCCCCAGCGGAACCACTTCCCGCGAAACCTGCACCTATACAAGGCATAAATCATGAATGTTTCCTCAAGTTTGAACACGAGTCAGTAAGGCTAACCATAACATGCATTCAACAATTCATATACTCAAATTACCACTCACGGCCCTTTTTCCGTGGCTGCAATAACACAATAATACACTAGTATCCAGAATTCACACAGGTAATTAACCATGCGACCCAATCTTAAGCGGTGGGACTCTCCCACTTAGCCCAAAGCCACTATTACACGACTCTCGAACACATTAGAACCATTCTCTCAAGTCATTTACTATTATTCAACCGCAACTCACTTGATCCAACGAATATAACCACATGTGCTATATTAGGACTCTAACACCATAGGGCATGACCTCATCCCAATACAACCAAACATCTTCTCGCTCCATGCACCGAGCATTCTCTACCAACAACATCTTAAAACATACTATGATTCTCACACGCCTACGAAGCACCATGTAGCCTTTGTCGAATATTTCCCAGCTGATAATAAAATGTAGAGTTTATTAGGGACACAGGAACATCCAAAGTCCCAACATCATACCATACGAGCCTCAACTCTTGCCCATCCGCAAGTTTCAAAGAACCTTTTGAATAGCACCTAGATACATCGTAGGCCAAATCTAATATGACACATGACCCATAATTTGATCGTTGATAGTGAAATTCTTTCACTTGACACGATGCCTTATGATACATCTTGCTAATCCATGATACTAGCCTTTAACATTTGTACGTCTTCATCATAAGAAAAGCCAAAGACATTCGTTTGGTGCATGTCCTTCTTAAGATAGTTAAACTCATTTCCCCCCAGTATCTCTGCTGGCTGAATCCTTTGCTAAATAGATATCTCATACGAACCATATAGTCTTTATTACCGCTAACTATCTTTAGATCTACATCCACCTTGTGATTCTACTATTACTGTGACGATTAGGCAGTTAAGTAAACCTTCTCAAGACCGTACTTATCAACCAAATGTCAGAACCTAGTGCACCATCATGTGCACAATTGAAGATCTCTCAATTCTCTTGCATTATCGATATGGATGACACACGGTAACAATGGTTGAGTAAATTCTTGACTCCCTTGAAATCCTCTGCAGCATCACGAACCGTCGGTGCATACTTGATACCGAGTGCGCAATTTCAATACACGAGTGGATGCAAAAGAACATATGACATAGGCTCCAACTGAATAAATGGCGCACGATAAGGAATTCAAAGAATTGAAGAGTTTCCTAAACAGTTACATAGCCTCTCGTAGATAAATACAGACGTCTCCGTATCGATCAGCGAGACTCTAAGTAACCGGTCCGTGTCCCGTGACTCCTATGAACCTAGAGCTCTGATACCAACTTGTCACGACCCTAGTTAACAAATCGTGAACATGTCGAGATGGCACCCAGTCCCCACGACTAGGTAAGCCTAACACGTTGCGAAATATACAAGTTTTGAACATTAAAGATAAGATAACAGCAGAATAATATAAATGAGATGTAATATGTGCCGCTTGGCACATACACCCGTCAAGAACACACTGTATATAACACCACCAAGACCTGGAATCCCACGGGCAACACAGACTAAAAGAGAATATACAACTGTTGCTCTATGTGTAAAGAGTATCTAATAACGAAATGAAGGAAAATGTCACCTAATACTCTCAGAATAGAAGGAAAGCCTCCGGATCCGCGGACGTAGCAGATCATACCTCGAGGTCTCCCAAAAAGCTTCGGAATCACCTAGTACGAGCCTGTCCTGATGTACCTGGATCTGCACAACAAAAGTGTGCAGAAGAGTAGCATGAGTACACCACGGCGGTACTCAGTAAGTGTCAAGCCTAACCTCGATGGAGTAGTGACGAGGAAGGTCAGGGCCCTACTGAGAGAAAACACTTACAAAATGGTAATAACAATAATAAGCAGTTTAAATGATAATAATCCCGAAATAACAACAATAAAATGAATTATTGTAACCGTCTACAATTAAACTAACAACAAGTAACAACTCAATTAACAAGTCCAGGACCTGTGGGAATTGAACCCACAGACCCATTAACCATATCCCTGGGTCTCCGGGAATCGAACCCGCAGCCCATGTCTCAATAAAATCTCAGGATCTCCGGGAATCGAACCCGCATTCCACATCTCAATAATATATCAATAGCTCAGGATCTCCGGGAATCGAACCCGCAGTCCATATCTCAATAACATCGGGATCTCCGGGAATCGAACCCGCAGTCCATATCTCAATAACATCAGGATCTCCGGGAATCGAACCCGCAGTCCATATCTCAATAGCTCAGGATC